>JAQFXN010000255.1:0-25381 GCA_034693365.1 Liacarus xylariae | reverse complement strand
AGAGAGAGAGAGAGAGAGAGAGAGAGAGAGAGAGAGAGAGAGAGAGAGAGAAGGGTTGGGTTTGACTCACGTCTTTATTTTCTGCGGTTCCCTTGTTATACATTCGTTGGCAGTACTCTTCGGCACGTTGTGTGTCGTGAAGCATATGGACATATATGACCAGTGCTTCCTTATGATTGCCTACTTTGCCCATAACAACAGCCCTCTCCTCAAAGAGACCGTCATTTAGAAGATATGTGGGAAGTGTTTCCGTTGAATAATAGTCAGACATTTCCAAGAACTCCAATAGTTTGCGTCTCAGTTCCCCCAACTCTCCCGGCTCTTGTCCGGCGCCCACCGTCTCATACGACTCGGTTATACTATTCTTATATTCACTCAATAGTATTCGCACTCTTTCTCTGTATTTATGTATTAATGTATTGTGAAATGAAGGGGTTGTGTCGTTCCAAACAAATATCAAATGCTCTAAATATGGTATCAATAGTTGGCCATTGATTTTCTGCAGGTATTCCACCACTTCATGTCTGGGCAATAGTTCCATATCTGCCACTGCGTCGTCAGTAAATATTCTGATGCCTTCTTCCGGATATTGTTTTAGAACCCATTCCGCGAACTCGAATATCAGTTCCAAGTGTTCGGCATTTAAGTGCTGTAAGTATTGAACTGTGCGTTTGAATCCGGCCAGAGGTGAGTCCGCTTTCTTCGATTGTTTAAATAGCAATTCGAGTGCATTCCTGTGCAGTCCTTTATTTTGATATAAAATTATTAACTCATTATATTTGTGGTGTTTTTTCAACGCCTTTTCCACTTCTTCTAAATGGCAGTGATTGTCAGGCAATCGAAGCAGTGGTGCAACCAATGCGTCGTTGGTTTGCAAATAGCACTTCAATAGTGTTGTGTCAATAATGCTCTTTAACTGGTATTTGGTCTTCGATGAAGTGGTCGTAGTGTCAGTGACCGACGACTCCTCACTCATTGTTGTCGATGTGTTTTGTGCATTAAAAGAGTTCGGGTGCGCACTAGCATTGGCCAGATTTCTACGCACTTCAAGCAAATAGTCTATTAAACAGAAGAGTCCGGTCTCGAGGTCTGCGCCAATCAATTGGGGAGGTTTTGACGGATATTCCAATTTATTCCTAAAGTCTTCGGGCAATAGATCGGGAAAGAGTCCGATCACTTGCGACGGATCGGTGTTTAACTTCAAAAACAAAGCCAACGCTTCCTTATATTGTTTTTTGCAGAACAGGTCAAAGGCGTGCATATTCTTAATCCTTTGCATCATTTGCTCCTTTTTATTGGTCACAGTAGTGGTCGAGTCTGTTGACTCGTTGTCGGCCCACATGTCCGCCACCTGTAGTGCTAACTCGAAATGTTGTTCACTCATCAGTTGTGGTATTTGTTGTTCGTGTGAGACCTGAATCATACAGAAGACGTCGTTCGTTGAGGCGAGCAATAGATGTCCTCTTCTGTTAATACATTTGACGATTAGTTTGATTTTGTTGTTAACCATTTGTGTTAACTCTATCTTTTGAATGAATAGCTTTGGCTCTATTGTCAACACTTCCATCACATTATTGGCCAAAACGGCCACCAAATAGGGCGAGTCATCCACGAGACTGATTGGAATGTCTGACCACGTGATCGGGTAATTAAGAATAGGAGAGCCTTCGCTGTTCAGAATATAGGTCTTCTCATCCCTTCCCAGCGCCAGTCGATTGTCATCCAATAATATAACTGTGGGCTCAGGTTTAGCACCGGTCGGAAACAGTTCTTTTGGCTCTCCGTTCACTACTTTTATGAGACTATATTCGGAACGAAAGCCAACGCACAGAGACTGTGAACACCAGGCGATGGTTTTTGGTAAATCGGGTACTTTTAAGTCCTCTCTTAGCTCATGGAAGTCATTGTTCTTCCAATAGAAGAGCATTAAATGGTATTTGACTACAACACACATACGAAGAGTGCACTGCTGTTCACCCGTAAGTGTTCTCTGCTTTTGGACGTCTAATACGAAAAGTGTTGCGCCTTTTGTTTTGGTCACACATGTAATCAATGGAAATGTCATTTGATCTAAATTATGAACACTAATCACATTATCTGAAAGACTGACTAATATTCTCAAATCGGGCACCGCTTCCACCTGTGCTATCGGCTTCTTAGCGAACGCTTTGTTTGAACGCAATAAATGTATTTCGGGTTTGATTTCTGGGTTTTAAGAGGTTTTAGAAAATTATATTAATTTATAAATTAGTCTTAGATTTTGTGATAATTAAAAAATTGATTCAAAACAATGATTTGAGTGTATATTTAAAGACAGAAAACAATACTTAAATCAATTCAGTCGTCTATATGTCTAATGAATATTAAACTATTTATATCTAACGACAGAAATACACGACTAATGTATTGATTACTGAATTAAATCAAAATATATTTCTAAAAATGCGATTTTGTATACCATTGAGTGAATTGCGTTTGATCTCAAGCTTATACATCAATAGGTGTCCCTGTTTTGTGCCCACTATTATATAGTCGTCTGAAATGAGTTGATTTCAAAATTATTAATAAATAAAATTCAATTCAATTCAATTCAATTCAATTCAATTCAATTCAATTCAATTGAATTCAATTCAATTCAATTGAATTCAATGGAAAGCATTCATACCGTAAGCAGAGATGCATTCAATACTTAAGGGAAGGTTTTTCATAATCGGAATCGTTTTGTAAATTTCCAACATTTTATTCAAAGTACTTATACTTAACTTAAATATATATAAATGTGTTTAAGAAAATGTTTAATTTTATAGAAAATTAAATAAAATAAATACAATAATCAGTCATTTGTTTGTATTCATTGTTTGATTTAAAAGTCTTGTTTTGATTACTTGTTTTGTAAACAATACTGTATTATATTTACTCCCAATTCAAGGGAATCGACATTAAGTACGACTCTATTCACGTAATAAAACCCCTAAACAGTGTTAAGCCCTCTTAAAGCCTAAATCATTTGCTTTTAGTCAATAATTGTTTTGTAAAATCAGTTCAACTAAGAAGAAATCGAAAACTGAATTAAGCAGTGATTCAGAAATGAGTGAAAACTCTAATAAAGTGTTGAATGAATTGAAAATCTATAGTAAAGACAGTTTCGATAGATTTGATGACGACTTACGCGAAGAGTTATTAAGTTAGCTATCATTTGAAGATAAGTTTAGGTTAGTTTAGACAAAGTTAAGTTGGGTTAGTATACCTATAGTTCAAGTTTAGGTACAATCACTCAAACATGTGTTTATGCAAAACAATACAAACTATCCTTTTATTGGGATTTAAAGAAAGAAATCCGGAAAATAAGCAATAATTGTTTGATTGGGAATTAGTGCTCAGAACAGGAATTAATGTTCAAAAAGGGTCGAAATATTAAATTTAATTCAATTGTTTGGATTCGGATTTAGATATTGATTACAATAAAGCATTTGATTTCAATTATTAAATATTACTTCAATTAAAACAAACTAAATTCCATTAAATACAAAAAGAATAACATTTTTCACTCAAATATATAAAAATAATTACAAAATGTTATAATAAACTGATTTTTTCAATACATTTAATGTTTTTCTATTGTTTATAATTGAAAATAGTTATGATTTAAGACATTGTCGGTTAAGACCTGATATGGATTAGTAGTACTGTTAGGGCTTTGGCCAGAATTAGCCCCAACGGGTGTGTTTGGGGGCACTCTATGGTTGTTATGTCGACTATAATGGTATGTCTGCGGCCTTTGAATCGTTTGACTTCGGCTTCGTTTCGCCCTTTCCTTCTGTTTGTGTTGTCTTTCCATTTCATCGTCCGAGTATTCGACCACTCCTTCCGGGGGTTCGTTGTTGTGCTTCCACGAGGCGTCCGATCCCTTCATTTGTCTCAACTGTTCCGCAAACACAAAGCCAGTGATCGGCAGCTGTTGTTCGGCCGCGAAATACACAGCCGTTTCCGCACAGATCTGTAGTTCAGTTATCTCTTGACTGGTATTGAATCGCACGGCATATCGGGGTTCGACTACAGGTCCGAACACATCATATATCTGTCCCAACGGTTGGCCGTCTTTTAGGAAGAGAACTGAATCCAAGTCCAGAGCAGGCATTGAACGGAATGACTGAACGATCACTAACTGATCCACAATTGACACAACTCTTCCCAATTGTGTCAGTTCTTCGACGCCAACACTGATCGACAACTTCTCAATCGGTGGCAGATCTTCGACACTCAGTTCGCCTTTGGTTTTGACCACATTTTTCTGTTTAAACAACTGATCACTGCTTTCAATGTCTTCGTTGTCCTCATTATTGATGTCCGGATCAGAGGATAGACTCCACGAGGAGTCGGAGGACTGGGAAGAGATATTGATCTCATTATCGTTTGGATCGGAATCCGAGAGATATTCCGATTGAATAAGTCTTAAGGCGTTTGAACTCATTATTAGATTTGAAATTCAGTTAATTTTTGATTAGAATTAAAGACATTAAAGACATGTGTTTTCTGTTTACAAAACAAAACTTTTGTTTAAAACGCATTCAAAATATACGACAAAATAATATGACATTTGTTTTGAGATTATTTTCATTTCATTGCTTTAAAAAACACTAAACTAATAGCCATTTGTGACTACAGTTGACGCCAATCGTCAATACATTGCAATCGATTGCATGTTTTGGTGCAAACATTCACTACAATTGATATGAGTTTACATTAGACTTAACTTCAGTTAAATTAATTGATTTATTGTTTTAAAAATGAGTGAAAATACAAACTTTAAAGATATTAATGATTTAAAAATGACTACATTTTTCTCTCCTTATGTCAAACAAATGATTGTAAAGTTTTCTTCGAGTGATCAACGATTAACCCATGTTTTGGACAATGATTTGTGTCTGAATTGGCATAAAGTCAACCAAATTATACCAAAAGATATCGATTTTGAACAACAATTCACTGAAGAAACTATTGATAAGTTGTCAGACATTTGTGTATTAATTGCAACAATTGATAGCATTTATAGTAAACTAATTGACGATAATATCGATTATTTATGTCAAGTATTGAATCCAAATATGTTTTGGACACAAGAATTGAATCAAACATTCATTGAATCCATAAAACTATTAAATAATAACAAAACTAAGAGAAGTGTTAATAATATTCTGAGCACTCAATTGATTAGCAGTTGTTGTGAGCAATCGTTGGGAAATCTGGTCTTAACTGAGGTCTCATTCGTTCCGCCGCTAATCAAAGATCTATTGAAACTAAAACAACTGAAATGTATTGTTGGCTACAATACTGTGCTCTTATTACAGCTAACAATGGGTTCTCCAATCACTTTGAATATACGCAACCTTTTATGGCACGGCTTTGTCGCACACGAAGACATTGACCACAGATTTGCTCTATTTTTAGTGTGTATTTGTGCCACAATTGGTCGCGATTTGGGCCAAACCTACCGTAACAGACAATTACCGCAGAGAACGCTGGCAGTGGTCACTCCACAGTGCAATGTCTGGAGTTGTTTGTTTCCAATTTTAGACACAAATGATTTGGAGATTATTCACAACAAAGTGTTGAAAAGAAGTCCATTTGTTTTGAAACGAATGACAAAACTTTGGAAATATTCGTTTGATTTATACCGAAATGACTGTTTCGGGCATTCAATTGCATTGATTTTTCCATTATTAGAGTCGTGTTTGAGATATATTTATTGTACTATTAATAACATAACGACTAAACTAATGACAGCAATTGCTAAACAATATTATTTAACTTTTGCCGAACTATTGTCGCAAACACTTCCCGATTCTGAGGAGAAAAATAAAATTTATTCAATATTTGAGCAAAATTTTATTGAATTACTATTAGATATAATTATAATACCCGACGGCCCGAGAATTAGGGATAAGTTAAGTCACGGACAGTTGAATTTATTTGTTGTGCCAAAGTTTGTGTCCAATCATATCATCTGTGCCTCCGTTTGTGTACTGGTTTTGGCTGACATTCAGTTGTTCGACAAAACAGAATATTATTCATCGATTGATATAATTTGCAAATTATTGAGAATCGCATCCAATTATAAATGTGTTTTTCATCCGTTGTCTCAATTGAGTACAAAACTCATTGAATTGGACACAAGTAATAGTGATTTGAATCATATTTGCGAAACAATAACTTTAAAACATTTGAATACTGTCTCAAAACCTAATGAATTGTTATTCAATGAATTAAATCAATTGATTTATTCGTCTAAAAGACAGCAAACAATTGAGAATAAGTTAAATGACTTTAAACTAAATATATTAACAAATCCTAAGACTGAGTCCGAAATTGTTATTTTAAGACAAATTATTGATAATATTCTTCAAACTTCAGTGAATATGAAATCATTTGTAATGATTAGAGACAAACAGTATATAGATATGAGTCTCAGATCGAGACAAAGAACTAATTATAAGTTAATGTTAAACAGTATTCAAATGTTTACAAAAACTTTTTCGGCAATCGTTTCAGCGATTTATTTACTTTTTATAACTGATTTAAAATTAAACGAAACCAAAGAACTTAATTTACAATTAATGAAAAATCTAAGATATATTCTAAGTTTATGTGAAAATCTCAACTCAAATAGCACTTTAAGCGCTAATAAATGGGATAAATGTTACTCTTTGTGCGAAAATATTGCATTAGTCTTATATGAATTACTAATTAAATTGGATTTTCTAAATCAAAAATGAATTATTCAAATAAAGATGAAGTAAAGAGACAACAAAAAGAGGTTAATTCCAGTTTTCTCAATGTCCTTAACCTTGGAATAAGTGACTCACTTTCAAACACATGACTAATATATACAACAATTTAAAGAGTTTTCTAGTTTTTATTATAGGGTTATCGCCATATAGTTTGATAAGTTTCGTGATTAAACACAACTCATTTCGTGAGTTATTTGCAAATTATTTGAAATATAATGTTATCGAAAACCTATTGTCGATTATTTCGGATAAAAATAGTGTTTGAAGTCTATAAAGAGATGAGTTTCTGATTATTGGCATTCATTTTATGCATATAATATACAATATATTATACAGTAATATACAGAATATTCTGTTTTATTTTACAGAATATTTCATTGTTTCAATACAATTAAGAATTGAATGACAATAAAACTTCAATCCAATCAATGATTAGATTTGATTAATCGGAGAATAAATTGTTAAACGCATAGATTTTTTTGATAAATTCGATTTTATTCATGTTTGACATTATTTTTAATTCATTTTGTGGCACATATTCATAGCTTAGCTTAGCTTAGCTTTAGATTCAAAAAAAATTTCGGATTATCTTTTATTTTATACGTAAAAAATATTTTTGGTGTATAAAT
This sequence comes from Liacarus xylariae, assembly GCA_034693365.1. Lineage (NCBI taxonomy): Eukaryota > Metazoa > Arthropoda > Arachnida > Sarcoptiformes > Liacaridae > Liacarus > Liacarus xylariae. The sequence goes on along the minus strand of JAQFXN010000255.1, from coordinate 17,964 downwards.
AGATGACTGTGTGACTAGTGATCACATTATATATTCAACACAATTAATATAATCACATCAAATAAAATATTTTATAATAGAATTAATAGAATTAATCTGATTATCAAATGTGAGAATCAAATAAAAGAAATGTTAGAAAATGTTTTAAAAGATTAAATGTTATAATGAAATAGATTTTTATTTATTAGCAATAATTTATTACTAATTAATTAATGATTAGTCACTAATTGTTGTGTTTTTATATACAAAAAAGGCACAGAAGAGAAGTGTATATGAAATGACTGACTACTTGACTCGTTTGGAGGAAAAAATGTTTTTAAAAAAATATTTTTTCCATTTTATAAGAAACTTAATGAATGTATGAATTGATTTGGTTTTGCAAACCGTTTTCAAAGCGATAATATCGTTGGCGATGATGTAGTATTAGTCATAGTCTCTGTGCCGGAATCACAATTGTTTTTATGGACATCACTGCTGTCATTGTTGGCCTCTGAGTGACAATTTTGGTTTTGTCTGATAAGCATTGTTTCCAATTTGATTAGTTGTCCCATAAAATTGAGATTCGGTGAAATGATGGGGCGTTTGCTTTTGACCAGTTTATACGCGTCCCACACATTCAGCAATAAGTGGCGCATCAGATACGCGATGGTTATGGTCGCCGACCGGGATATCCCCGCCTGACAGTGCACTAACACATTGCGGCCCTTTTGTCGCGCCTCGTCTTCAGAACAAATGATTGAAAAATGAGTTATTAATAAAGTTTTGAATACAGAAAACATTTTTATATTGAATTAAATGATGGAAATCTGAAAATAATTATATAAACATTAAAAGACTTACCAATGAATTCAAACGCTTCTTCAAAATACTGTTCGAGATCTTCAAGATATGAGTCTTCGGCGGGCAATCGCTTATACCTAATACCCAATGCCTTTTCATATGTGTCCGACAAATGTGTTGTGACATTCAATACGTAAGTTATGTCTAATTTTTCCAAACTTTTCTGTTTGGCGTCCTTTTCATTGCCCAGGAATAGGAAGGGCAGTATTGCCGATGGATTGGGACACAAATCATTCACTCCTATGTCAACCATAGCTCTCATACTATCCGAAAGTTTTTTATTTCTATTTTAATTACTCTTTTTTGACTAAACAATGATTTGACTTTCAGATGAAGTTTTCACATCGAGTTCTGCAAATCAAATAACACATACATTTTTCAATGTTTAGAGCAAACATCACGAATAGAGGACTGGGGATCAACAGGTCTGGGAGGAGGTGTTGGCTGTGGCTGTGATGAAGCGAGACATGCGCTACGTTATCACATGCCTAACCACTGCTGATGACTCATTGCGAATGCAAACGGCGTATTGCGAGACACTATTATTATTTGCACGATATCTACGCTTATGTTTAGAAGGACTTTGAAATTGACAGCTCATGTACTCTAAAAACTCTGTACTGTTTTGTTACAATTATCGTTATTGCTATGAAAAAAATATCTATAATCTAATCTACTTTACACTACACTAACCTATTGTCCACTTATCGCTTCCAATAACTTGTAATAAAGAGTAAACGCTTTTTTCAATTAATAGCAAAATTAATTTCTGGCAAAAAAAGCATTTAATTAAATCTTATATAAAACAATCCACAAAGTGATTGTAATAGAGTTACTGTAACTGTATTTTAGTATATTTTTAGAATTTTATTTTTATCGCTTTCTCACTCAGTCTTTAACTCATTTCGACAGTTCATAAACCTATTAATGATGCATATCATCAGTTTTGCAAATGAATATAATTTATAGGGATATTGAACCGACGAACCCTATTCTCCTTACCCCTATGATCTTACATTGACCAGAATAATCATGGTATATAAGCAAAATGCATTAGAAATTTTACCTCAGAAAAGCGTTTATATAATATACGAGAATTTTAATTATAAATTATACCAAGGGATATTTATTGATTAATTATTTTTACATTTGTATTTTCATCTAGATTCAATTCAATCATTTTGAGAAATACCCTAATTTACAGCTGCTGACTCGTCCACATTATTAATTAATAGATCCTTTATGCCCTCTTAAATTGTGGAATCTAGTACTGTTCCCTATCATTATAGATCTGGTGACCCCTATTATACTATACCACTATACTTATATTTCAATTAGACATTTCCAATTTAAAACAATAGATTAATTAAAGAAAAGTAACATAAGTTATAATAAAAAAGTATAAAAATCTGTATTTTATAAAATATGAATCATTATAACAGATATAGTGATTACACTTGTAATTACCAGTTAATTGTGTTAATTATCTTTCTATTATCTCTGAATTAACCTCATTATAGATTTGTAGAATATGTCGATATTTTAATCAAATTTAACTCGATTTTAATTTTGCTCATTAGATGAGTGCGGAAATACTGTAATTTTGCTGAATTTTGAAAATATACTCTTTCAGGAGAAAAAGTTTCACTTTTAATTAAATGTAATCAAGAACCGATTCTATCATTTACCAAGCTCATCTAAAACGCAATTTGTAAAATGTCCAATTAGTTGATCATTTTACTTCTCCAAATTTGCTCTAGGTCGTCAATTTCCAACCTGTGGTAAAACTGTGGTTAGAGCACGCATGACATAGACTTCACATATACCATGCTTTTTAGTACTTATTGACCATTAGGTACTTTTGAATATAGAATATTTATAAATATGTATTCAATAGTAATGCATAAAAGGTTGCAAATATATGGAATAGAATTTACATTTATAGTGTAAACAAAAAACAAAGTCCAGGATATAGAAGAGATCCATCTTTTATATTTTCCATACCCAGACCTTATTTGTATGAACAAGATCTGTAGCCCAAATTCAGGGATGTGGAAGGCCCAGAACGCTAGGGGTAGGGAGCAGTATTTTGTTGTTTTTTCCATTTATGGTTTATCTCTTACTCTTACTAAGTTTAGAGGTAATGTCCATAGACGTAATGTTAACCACAAATTTTGCTAGGGGGGGGGGGGGTATTCCTGGCTAGATCGAAATTGTCCGTGTACAGTTAAATAAGTGTTGTTTATTTTACATAATTATAAAAAATTTATAAAAATAAATTAATATTTAAAAAGATCATAAAAATTATTAAGAATACAGATCTAAAAATACACTATCAAAAATTTATACAGACAAATAATCCTGGTAACTATTCAATAATTCTGTCTACGGTTTTGTTTTGTTTATTTGAAATTAGAACTGATTGTAAATATATTAAAATTTAAAAATCATGTGAGAAAATCTAGTGTCAGATTATTGATTAAAATTGGGATGCTCAAAGATCTCGAAGTCAGGGGTACAGGGTATTGTTAATAGCTTCAAAATTACAGGAGGGTACAGGGTGATGTATTTTTCAATCCTCAAATTCTTGCAGAATTTGAGTAAAAATGGCTTAATTTAACAGAATTTTTTCTAATTGACAAAATTCTGTTACTTTTCTAAGAATTTAGACAGAATTTCACAGAATATTCACAAAATTTTTAGAGGGGGTGGTATCTCAAAATTGCTCTTTTTTCCTTCATCATAGGTGGGTATTTTGGTAAGTTTTAAGTTACAGGGGATATTTTGACTATACCCCCATTGGACATCCCTAGATTAAAATCATAAAAGAAAGTAAAGTTTATTTAACAAACATAAAAAATTGTTTATTTTAGGCAACAATTATATCATATATCTATAATATGATTCATATTCTATATGAATCATAGCTAATATATGAAACTCATAGATAAACTATTTAAGATAGCAATCGCCAATTCATCGGAAATAAGTGAAAGGGTATTTTGAAAATAGTTAAAAAAAATTCATTCAAATACAAAATGTTAAGGATGCACCAAAAGGATGTTATGGGTACAAAAACATTTCAGTTGTTTCTGCCTTAAGAACTGTGTTATTGAATTTCCAAACTGGTTTGGTTTGAAGAATAAAGTTTTTACTAAAAACTTTTTAGACTACTTTCTAGAGAGTTAGTCAATGTAGGAGTTGATTGCACTCTCGATTGTTTCTATTAGTGAACAATTTAGTGATGTCGTTCTGACCTTGCACACCAGGTATACTATCAGTACTATTGAAATTCTTAATGAAAATAATCTTCAATTATTGTACCTTTTCAAAAGACTGTACCTTTATTATTTGGTTGTTGATGTGATACACATGTGTTCAATAAAAATAAAAAACATTATTTTGAACACAAAAAACATGTTATTCTTAAACCCACTCATTGGATGATCTCTAGTGTATTCTCTTTCACAAAAACTTATTTATTTACGGGAGTAGAATATTTAATTTATGAATTATTCAGAATATAGAATAATAATCAGAAGCAATTTTTAATTGTGTACAAAAATTTCAGACTTAAATTGATTTTTATATAGAATTTGTGTAAAAAGAGAGAGGAGTTTAATATTGACCTAAAAATTAATCTCACGTTTGAAAGAATCAAATAGAAAGTGGAAAAGGGATGAGAAATATTCAAAAAATGTTTGCACTAATAGAAACAATAAATAAAAGATGAGTCGCGAAAGGGATGAGAAGTGAAATACTCGTGTTTTGCAGTGAAAATTTGCGCTAATATTAAGTTAATGCAGCGTTAAAGCCATTCTCCTGTTCTCATGGATTCCTTTTAACCCATATCACATAACATAATGTGTACATAAAGGGGACTGGAATTGTAGCGTAACTTATCTGTAAAACTTGTGTGCTATTCATTGTACGCTATCATTGTGTGCAATGTATGCAAATCTCATTTTACATTAACTATTCGTAAGACCAAAAACATTTCATATCAAATACCAAAATATAGAATATTATTCCATATAATAGAATCTAAAATACATTTTAGTGTCTTTTGAAAAAATAGTAATGAATATTATTAGAAAAACAAAGTTCTCTGAAAAGTAGAGAAAAAATAAAATGTTATTTCAATTTTTATTTATTTATTTATCAAAAGACAAAATTCTTGTGCAATATATTCTTCGATTCTGTGATTTGAAATTCTACGAAAATATTTTTGTTTTTTTAGCCATATTTCCCCTCAAAGTTTTGTTAGGGAAACACAAAATTCAATAAAAGATATTATATTTAAATACCTTAAAGGGATTTTTAAAAAAGACTCCAAAATTTTTAATCGAATTTTTGTTGAAATATAACGGAAATTATGGCAATATTTTATACCATTTTATGTAAATTTTAAGTTTATGTTCGAGTGTTTATTATTAAAAGCATAAGAGAGAACATAAAAAATATGATAAATTATGTTTAGATTTAGATTTTCTGTCGGCAGAGCTCTCGAAAGATATCATCGCTTTTTAGTGAATTTTTAAAATAATAACAAAATATTATAAATGGATAGAAGTGTAGAGGAATAAGGAATTTGATAGCAGTGAGAGTGAAGACAGAGTGGGTGACAGTGCTATCGTCAATGATATCATTTCTGGTAATAATTGTCTTTTATATATATCATAACATTTTACTGTCAATAACTTATTTAGAGATGAGTCACAGAATGTGTCATTGAGTCGATGGAAAACTTTGATTTTGGATTTCAATATCGTGTCGTCTGTTCTACTCGTTGTGTGCGTTCAGTCGCCGATTCCATTCCCCTCTACATCACTAACACTACACTCCATACACTCTATACATCCTAACACTAAGCCCTCTATTCTCTCTCTGTATTGTTGAGAGACAGTGTTCGGATGTTTAGCCGTTCCCTTCAGGCATCGCAGGCATAGCAGTACATAACATAACATTTTATATACAGTCGACACTAAATTGCTTGCAATACGAGAGAGTCTTATCGAATACATCGATTCAAATAGTGATGACTAATCGTCAATTAATGCCTGTGCAGCCAATGACAAACCCAAACCCACATCTGCTTCTCTCTCTCCACAGCCCTCTATACCGATCGGCTCTCTCTTTCTCTCTCCCTCTCCTCCAATTTCGTCACTTTGTTTATACACGTAATTCACTGAACGGGCGCTTTGAAAGTGTGTCCTCTTTATTAGGACAGAGAAAGAGAGGACCGAATCGTGTGTTCACTCTATTCGGACTTTAAACAGTTAGTCATAACTAGATCTACAAATTCTCTCTTTTTGGACATATATTGCATATACTCTGGGAATAAAACTTTTTAACTATAATTTTTTCATATTTTTTATTTCAATATAAAGATTTGATTGTTTTCTTTAGACAAAAATAATTAATTGTTAAACTAATATAAATCAAAGATTTTTAAAGATTAACATAAATTTAATTCATTCATTCAATTAATACAATGTTCTGAATCTCATCTATAAATTAGATTTAATCCATAATAGAATAGTCGCCAATCAGTGATTTGCCAAACAAAGTCAGTCTTTGTGTTTAATGTCAGTGCAGTTCTGTCTCTTTGTCTCTCCTGAGGGCTGAGAAAAGATCTTCACTGCGAAAGTCAGTGCAAATCAATAAAATTAAATTTATAGGAGAGAGAGAATCAGACAAACAGTGAATTGTGAACAGACCTAACATAACAAAGAAAGGTAACCACAAAACTGGTGATTCAAATCAATTCCGCCACAAGAGGTAATGCAATTGATCTCATAAAAGAAAAAAGACATTTGCATTGCTGTTGAAAGCTCTCCATCACTGATAACTATCGATTGCATACAATTAACTTATGTTTGTATTTATTATATATAATAGGATTAAGTGCTTATTCAATACAATCTAATAAAACTTTTAGTTTGAAAATTCCAAATGATTTATGACTTGATTTTTATTATTAATAAAAATAATTAATTAAAAGAAAAACTAACTTAATTTATAACATAAAATGTTTATCACATATTAAACGTTGTGTTTATAAAATTCGCTATAATTTCTTTTAAAGATAAATATTTCATAATTTTAATTTAATATGTATAGAAAATATAATCAAAATAGTGTGAACAAATTCTATAATTCTTAGTGATTGGTTGAAAATAGGGATGACCAATGGGGGTATAGCCAAAATACTACGAAAAATCATCAAAATACCCTTTCCAGGTGAGGAAGAAAATACGAGGTCCCAGCAACAATCCCGTAGCAATTTTGGGAAAACGATGCTGAAGGATTCTTGCTAAATTTGGTCAAATTCTATTAATTTCTTACAGAATTCATCATAATTTGCTGAGTTCTTTCAAATTCCGCTAAATTCTTGTAGAATTAGTCGACATTCTGTTAAATTAATCATTTTTAATTAAATTTTGCAAGAATTTGACGATTGCAGAATACCCCCTATACCCCCAGTGATACTTTGAGGCTCTAATCTGTATCCCATACCTCCTGACTTTATAAGGCCTTTGGTCATCCCTAGTTGAAAATGAGAATTTATTTAATTATTAACTCTAGTACTTAATAGCAGTCTTTTCTGGAGTTACAGTATATCTGGAAAATTGATTTTAAAAATTAATAAAGGTAATATAAATCACATATTCGCATTAAATACTCTGTTAGAAAATTAGGGATCTATAATTTTTTGTCGAGTTTTTAAAACCCCTTTAATTCTTTAAAAAATTTGACCAAATCTTGTGGTGTTTACCGGTATGTAATGATTCCCCCACTTTCTGTTGTCTATATTCAATGATGCTCTCGACCCTCACTATCTCTGATTTGTAACTTTTCTAACTTTAGTTAAGACTAATAGTATTAAAATATTTAAATTTTATGATAAATGAATGCGAAACAAAATATTAATTAATGCTTTGAGTGAATCACATAAACTTTAACAGCTTTGCAAAAAAGAGATCTTTCGGGGATAGATATGAACTAAAAATGTTTTCAATCTATTTTGATAATTATTTTTGAGATGAATTTTTGTTACAAATATCTCTCTAAATAATTGAGTGTTTTTTTCTGACCCAATAAACGGTCAGAACTGGCTATAAAGAATGGTTACAATGCGATGCAATGAATTCGCAATTTCCACGGAATGACACCATTAGTGGCGGCAATGCTTTTCATTGAATTACACAAATAGTATGAAATCGTCAATAATATGATTGTATTTTATTTGATATAACTTCAATAGTTTTCAGACAATTCGCATATTTATATAAAAATCAACATTTTTTTCCAATTATTTGCTATATTTGTAAATATTTTCACTGCTTTTAATGAATTTAATTACTCATTTAATAAGTGCTGTGAATTTGCATACATTCTAACAAATTCTGTGTAACAATTACTATATGAGTGGTGAGGGGTATGTATGGGGAGAGAGAGAGAGAGAGAGAGAGGGGGGCAGAGAGGGATAGAATGGTTTGGCTATAGTTTTCTCTTTGAATCATCGTTTTAGTAACGAAACTAAATATTCTAAAGAACTGATGAAATAAATATTTGTTTGTCATCTAATATGAGTCATAATTTATTTTTATTTTATTTTTGTTTCCAATTCTATTATAGAAAGACATTACTGTTTCTGTATATCCAATCGAAAGAGAAAAAGCAGTTTTCAATTAAATAATAATTTGTAACAATTTATTGTAATGAAGAGCAGAAACACTATATAACTATATATTTTGTAATTTATATCATATTTGTTCACAACATCTGCAGACATATAGAGAGAGTGAGAGAATATTATCCATATTTTCTCGCAATAGGAGTTAGAATCGATTCATGTCTATAGAAAAGTGAACCAAAACTAATAATCGATCATTTATATTGACAAATAGTACCTGCAGAGGCGTACGCATATCGCCACGAGACCCTGGATCTAGTGGTAATCAAACAAAGTTATGCCCAGAGTTTAGATTTTTCGTTAAACAGTCATTGAATACAATTGTTTAGAATTGTACTTATTTTGTTTGTTTGTTTAATATTTAAAATATTGCAGTCAGGGATAACTTAGGTGAGGGTATAGTCAAAATACCCCCTCGTCTCGGCAAATCTCCCCCTTCACTGATATTTTGAGGCCAAAGGCATATTTTACTTTACTCCTCCATTGCAGTTTTTATATTTTGTCAAATTAGAATACCCCTCCCTGTCTCGGTCCACCTTGGCTACCCTTTATTGTAGCATTAGGTAAATGAAGTTTAAAAATTTTGGTGATTTCACTGATTTGACATTGACTTTATGTTATACTGTACTCAAATATAATGCACAAATAACTACAATTAATTTATGTTTAAAATAGAAAGTTAAATATAAAGAGTTCTGGAACATGAATCATCAAGTCATAAAACTATCTCTAATTATAAAGACAAAAATAGTGAAGGTCGGTCGAGTTACGGGACTTAGAGGTCTAAAATAGCTTATTTTTATGTCCTAATATAAGTTACATCACATTAGCTTCATATCAGTTCAGTTTAATCAAGTGATTTCTGCCAATTTAGATGATCTAAAATTCCAGGGATGGGGAAAGGAAATAATCTCAGGGGGGGTATTTTATTTTGGCGAAGCCAGGAGGGTATTCCCGCCTGTGATGTCAGAAATTTGGCAAAGGGGGTTCAGGGGAGGGTATTGCGTAATCATCAACTTTTTGAAGAATTCTATAAAAATGACGGAGTTTCGAGAACATCAAGAATTTAACAGAATCTGAAAGACTTTAGACAAATTATGATGAATTCTGTAATAATTTACCAGACTTTGACCAATTTTAGCAAAAAAATTTGACAAAATTCTGTTATTTTTACAGAATTTCACAGAATATTTAACCGAAGGTGCCGTTTTCTCAAAATTGTTGTGGAGGGAGGGAGTATCTCGCAAGCGGCCTGGGGGTATCCGGTCAAAATCACAGGTGGTATTCCGGGCTGGACTCCCTTTCCCCATTCCTGTAAAATTCATATAAGATGTAATCTTAAGAATTTATAACGAGATCTAGTTAAACGTAATGAAATATTGATTTTTATTTGTTTTTGACAAAATATTTCTTAGAAGAGGGTAGACTTCACTTTGGCCCAAAGCCCTAGTCAAACCCTTTCGTTATCTCTGATTAAAGCTTTAATTTACAATGTAGTTATTAAAGTATTGAAAATTATGAAATTATTGAGATTCTATTGAAGAATAAAAAAGATTTAAACATTATCTAAAATGTATGTACAAATTTAAACAGTATTTCGAATATATAATATTGTATGTTATTAATAATAATTTATTATACACATTTATTATACAACTTATACACCTAAACCGGTCCTATTTTTATCTCAAGTCTAAAAACACAGAACAGCTGCTGTGATTCAAATGAATTTCTAAATCATTTAACTCATGATATGAGCTATTTTTAAATATCACTATAAATTGTGAGATAAAAGACTAGTTTTATGGTCACGAATATTCACAACTCTGTTTATGCTTAATGTTTGTCACTATCGCTAACATTGGAATACAAAGGAACTTAACTTTTTTACTGAGTATTAGAGGAAAGCGTTCTCTAAATAGTATCGCATATGAAGTTATGAATAGAGAAGTGAATTACAATATGCATCGGGTTTTTTGGCGGTTCAGACACTACAGTACAGTACTGTAGATTGAGTTTATACAACAGATATACCGTATATTTAATTAACCCAATAAAGCACCGCCGCCTCTGTCTTACTCTCCTTCTATTCTCTAATACATCACTCGTTTCCCTCTAACCCTCTATTCTATCTGTTCTCTACTTTTTTACCGTTAAATATCTCTTTCTCTTCATTTTCTCTCGATATCTGTGTCTCTAATGTTTGTGTCATAATTCGCATTTGATTCGCATAACATTATGACTCATACTATAAAGTGATAGATTGCGTAAATCTGCATCACTAGAGGGTTGGGCTTTTTGGAGAGTCGAGAGAGAGTTTTGCCACTTTTAGACATAAATAACTATTTCTCTCTGCGCTCTACTATCGCCTCAACTGCTCTGTCATTAATGTTAATCCTCTCACAAAGCTCTCTGAGATTATGAGGTCATCACTTCACTAGAAATAAAGTTCATATTTTCTAAACTGTAGGTCAATGTAATACATAACTGAAATTTGAAGCTTAATAACAGACTTAAATCTTTATTTGAAGGGATTTTCCCAATCATTTTGCGACAAAACTGCCAATGAATTACTTTTCTGTTTTTATTTAATTTATTTTTTCAGTTTGTTATTTGTTTGCAATTTATTTTCAATACAAATACATATAATATTAAGTTATTAGTCATTTGAAAGGATATCCAAATGCAATACATTATTAAATATTTATTTAACAAATGAAACAAAAACTAAACTACAATAAAGTCATTCAATAAAATGTAACATTTATGACAAAATTAAATATACATTTAAGTAAATACTCTAATGAATCATGAAAATTAACACTTCTTATAATTAGAATTTCCAAACAATCAAAATCAACAAAACTAGATTTTATTGGAATTAAAATATATTATACAGTGGAGACATATTTAAACTGAATTGCTAGTAGATCAACTTATTAGTGTTTCGCTTTACTTTATATTATTTGATTACTTTCTGACCGAGAACTCAATTTCAATATCAAATAATTTGAAATAAAAAAAATTTTATGAAGAGTTTCTATGAATGATTAATTTTCATTCCAGCCTAATATATGGATGTGGTCCAATGATTAATCAAATAACATAAAATAAAGCAAATCACTAAGAGCTCAATCTAGTTTCAGTCCATTCAGTTTAAATTTGTCTCCAGTTTAAAAGTGTAATACTATTTTAAATTACCATGGAGAAAAGTAAAACTAAAATAGACAATGGCTCAAAAAACTATTTAAGGCTTAAAAGAGACCTATTTTACTAAAAATTGCTTGTTATTAAAATAATGTATTTCCAAATCAGAAATCTAAGTGGATTATAAAGACAGGGATTAAAAATGCTAAGGAAGCAGTATTTGAATATTTTTCAAGATTGGAGTATTTTGGCTTTGTCTATTGTTATTATATCGGTATTAATCCTACATTTTAATTTCAAATGTACATTTTCATCAAATTTAATATCACAAGAGCATTTTATGGTGAATTTTGGTAACTTCATAGGAGCAATAGAAAACGTGAATATTTATCATTGAATGTTTCAATTTGTTTTTAGTACATTAAATGCATTTAATAAAGATCACCATAAAATGCTCTGAAGTTCTGGATAGTTTGCAAATTAATGGTCATTCATAATTGCAAAATTTTAGTTAAAAAGTATTAAATATTAGATTAAGTGTCAACAAAACTATTACAATATGTCTAACTGAATGTCAAGTCAAGGTCCTTACTAAATTAATATATTTCTATATTTAGTTTAGAAATAAAATAGAACTGAAAACATAAAATCAGTGAATCGGTTGTCAGAGTAAAAGCCAAAACTAATTTGATTTGAGACCAAAACTCTAATTGAGAGTGTATGCAGACATACAGGCTTTGTGTTTATCTTTACTACATATGGGAATAATTAAATGCTATAATTGTTTCCCGTATTATGTTATCGATTTGGATACAGATTTTGTGCACATTTGGCACAAAAAGTGTAGAAATTGAATGTTTAAATACTGTTGATTTGCCTCTTGTTTGTTACACTTTGGGAACACATTTTCTCTAATTTATTTAATATGTTTTGCAAAATCATAGTTAGTATTGAAAAGTTTAGGTCAAAAATTTTGTTTTCTATCGATTTTCTATAATTTAATAAGAAATTATATAACGCTTCAAATGAATAATTTTAACATAAATTACATAATTGTTAGTGTAATCTAAGGCCACAACAGCACCGATCACTCCATTCTTGCTTTCTTTGTATTTGTCTGTTCCCTCCCCTCCCGTTCACTATAGGATGTGATCACCTTTTCCGGTAGCAATAACTGAATGCCTCTCTAATTCTCTTTTCTCATTCAAATGCAAAACTATTGTACGTCTCTTACCCTTTAAAATAGACAACTTTTACAGCAAATACATGACTCATAAGCATAGAAAGCGTTAGGTTTGGTATGTTTTTAACCAATTTCATCACCGATACTCTCTTCTCTCCCTTCCCTCTCCCTCTCCTGCCTATGTTCTGAGCGACTCCTTCTCCTCTTCAAACACAATGCAATGCAGAGATGAAAAGCGCGAAAAAATTCAAAGTCTGTCAATCAGAGAGAGAGAGAGAGAAAGTATTTTAAGGCTTTCGATCAGTTTATTCGGATTTGAAAATCGATGATTCATTAATCTGGCAATAGATCCACAATTGTATGACACACACAGTCATACACCACTTCTATTCACATTCAATTGGATGCCCCGTATTATGAAAGGCCCCCAATTGTACGCATATATGAATATATACAGTCTGTGCACCTCTTCCTTCAAATGCAACTTTGCTGTCCATATGGATAAATGAGTAATACTGTACTACTTGTGCTCCTCAACAGTCAGTCATACTCAATATGATTATATGTATTGATTGCTTTTCCAAACCGACTCTATCTCTCTCTTCTCTATATTATAGGGCAGTAACTTATTTTCCCATCAAAATAGTTCTGTTTTAATAATCAAATGATTCATTGTCTATACAATACTGACTAAAACCTAAAACATATTTTGTTATGTATTCTCTGACTCACGAAGTGATGGAAAGTAGATTAACTGTTCTCTAAATTCAATAATCAATTCTTGTATTCAAATAAGACTTCTTTTAAAATTTTTCTATAAATAATAAATGCAAACCAAATTAGTGGAAAATAATTAATTTAATCATGCTTATAGTGTAGGGCATTTGTTTAGAATAATAATTAATGATTTCTATTATTTAATTGAATAATAAGTTTGTGATTCATATTAATCTTCAAATAACTTTTAAAATAGAGTAGACAATAGAGTATAGGTTGTTGTTATTAGCTTTCAATAGAATTTACTTATTATAGAATATTCTATAATAGGATGAGAGTGCAGTATTTTTCAAAATTTTGCCAAAAGGTCAGGGGGTATACGTTATTCCAAAATTTGAAAAATGCACAGGTAAGGTAAAAATACGACATTTAGGCTATACCCCACCATTGGCTACCCCTGAGTATTGGCAAAAGCATATGCTTAAGCTTATGATATAAATTGAGTCATTTTCAGTATTATAAGTTACCATTAGTTTGAAATTCTTTTATTATTGAGTTTTGGCACAGGTTTTTATGTTATAAATGTATTAATAGCCCTAGTAAGTATATTTAAAGTATATCTGATAAAAGAAACTTTTTATCTCCGCTTTCGAAGAAAAGAAGAATATGCATTGCGCTGAATTCAAAATAAGTGCACATGGGGTTTTAAGGTTTCAGCTATGTAAATGTTAAATAAATTCGATGAAAATTTTTTTCCAGCTATGGAATCTTGGGACACATATAAAATTGGCTTTATTTTATCCATATGATCTTGTTCACTAATGCATACATTGGATTTTCGAGTTTTAAACTACTGCCAATCGATTCAGCATGTGCGATTTAGTTAAAATCGGTGTCTCATTTATCGAATGCTAAAATTTAATTTTTTGACTTCAGCGCCCCTAACCAGCGACTCTAGCAGTAAATATTGTTCAAGAGCATCAAGATGAAATAATTCTAACTTTTGTCAAAAGGATACTCAACTTTAATTTTTAATATTCTCTACAATGCAATTGAAATTTTTAAAATCCATCCACTAATTCAAAAAGATATATCACATTTATCATTTATGTTCCCTGCACTATCTGTGCCAAATGATTGAAGTTGAAAAAAATTGCTAAGAAAAATATAAATTATATAAACTCAGTAATATTTTGCTTAAATCAGAATTGATAAATATATTATAGTTTTTAAGCTAGAGCATATGTACATTAGTGACCATTTGAATAAAATGAAATTTATCAATTGTATATGTGAAAAATATTACAAAAAAAGTGTAAGAAGAAGTAACTTTTTTTAAGTTTTATAAGATAACTACGTGTTTCAGTATAATAGTCACATACATCAACATTAAATCAATAATTTTGTAAAAATATTAGTCAAATAAATTAGTTTATTAATAATGTTTGACTCAATGTTTAACTGTATGTGACTATTATACTGAAACACGTAGTCATCTTATAAAACTTAAGAAGAGTTGCTTCTTCTTACATATTTTTTTGTTTTATTTTTCCACATATATATTTCATAGTTGAGAAATATTTTTTCTTCGAATTTAGCTAACATTTACATAGCTAAGATTTTAGCCTAAAACCTTCAAAAACCATTTGCACCTATTTTAAAAACGGCTGTAGATTGGTTTCAAGATAGTTTGAAAATTGTTACACTCGCTAAGGGGTTAAAAATACTTCAACTCTTCTCATGTCTTTATTTCATCGAGTATAACTATCTCTAATTAAAGTAGATTAAGTAAAATATCTGAATTTTTAATTTATAAACTGTAAAAATATCGATGAAATTATTCAGTGTTAAAATTATTTACTAAATTATTAAATCACATTTATGATATAATTGGACAACAATGCCTATTCAATATCTTTTACCACAGGAGTATGATTTCTGAAGGTGTTTCAACATTCAATGGAATTGGCGAATTTACAATTTTAGGAATATTACAGAATTTAGGAATCGTTTATGAGATTCTATTGTATACCTTTAGTACAATTTGAACTTTTATTAGTAGAATAATGCAAATAATGTGTGGACGAGAATGATCCGGACACTTATCATTGTTTATCGCACGCGCTTACTATTTGTTTGTTTTTCTGATCAAGCGTTAGAACTAAAGAATAGATATTATATTTTGGTAATTTAGTTAGAATTTTATTAATTATCTGTTGAATAAGAAATGGATCAGTTAAGGGATAAGAAGTCTTAAAATGAGTTGTGCAAAACTAAGTCATATGATTCATAACAATTAAGCTCTGGAACTAATTCAAATAGCTATGCATATTGCAACATGTTTTGGTATCACAGGACAGGGTCTATTATCTGAAGTCAAGTACTCATAGAACTTATATAACTTAGTCTTACAAGTTATATTAGTTTGGAATGTCAACATATGTCTTGGTTGGCACAGAAAGACAATTTATAAGTGCAGTCAAAGTTGCGAAATACCGATATAACACTCATTTACAGACACCGGAAGTGGTTTTATTTGACTATTATAATAGTCAAGTTCAGTGAAATCACATGAAATATTCCCTACCCTTCCCTACGATTGATAACATGTTAATAATTATAGTGAAAGTGAGTTCAGTCGGAATATCATCTGAAACTTTGCGATAAATGAATTATTTTGTGTTTAATTCCTGCATACAATACACACATTCCGGGAAACAGAACTTCGAATGAAATCAATTGATTAAATAATAATTAAATAGTATTTATCGTAATCTCTATTATTGGGATTCAATAATTTTTGGGCCTTTTTTCCTCATATGTTCCTTAAGTATTGGCCACGACTTGAATGCCTTCTCGCAGTAAAGACACTGCAATTGAGACAACTTGTGGTCCAACACATCCAAGAGTTGCATACAATTGACAATATTGTCCGGATGTCCGACATTGAAGTTGTGGTCATTCGCCAAATGGTTGAACAGATTTATACGATTTGTTTCGAATAGTTTTCGGCAAAAAATGCAATTTCTTTGGAACGAGTCGTCATTTCGCTCCAACTCTGACTGAAGTAGTATTGACTCCAAAAGGCTTTCATTCAGTCTTTTTCTTAATTCTGAGTCTTCAGGGAATTGAGTCTCACTTCCGCCGATCATATAATAGGTTTGAGAACTCAATACGTCTTTTGGACCACTTTTTGATATATAAAAAAATAATTGAATAAAATTATATGAAAATTGATTTTTAAAATTCGTTTCCAAAGAATTGAATTTTAGTGGAAAAAGTTTTTATTTTCGCGATTAATGTCTTATTTAACACCAGTCAACAGTCAATCCTATTGATAACAGGGAATTCGAAGGGAGGGGGGGATCCAGTCCGGAATATCCACCCGGGGCAAAATTTGTATTGAACATTACGTCTATGTACGTTCCCCTAAACTTTGAGAAAAACCCAAAAGGGGATAAAAGCCAAAATAGCGCCCAGAGTTTTGGACCTTCATCTCTCTGTGCTAATAAACATTTGCATTATTGACATTAGTGGTCAAAATGCTATCTGTGCTATTGATACACGAGAAAACACGGCATAAAGCAATTTATTTGGCGCTTTGGACTCGCAATTCATGATTTAGTAATTTAATTATGAATTGAGTTATAAAATCACAAAATTAGTAAATATTTTAATACATTTGGAAAATATTTCAATTTTCTAATAAAATAACTACTGATTTGACTCCAAATACGAACTATAGGTTAACCACACAATCATTTACTACATATTTAGAGGACAGGCATTAAAACTAATTATTTAACATTAAATTGAATACCAATTGGTGTTAATGAGAGCACAGATGCGACTCAAGTCATGCCGAGATTCGGCGAACTTTGGTCTCCAATAATCACAATATCTGTTCAAATAAGCAATGCTTTCAATGTCTGCAATCATTAACTTATGTTTTGTTAACAAATGTTTTTGTAGTGATTGAGCACTCGATTCAGTCGACGGTTGGCTTTGATTTTCACTGTTATTGTCGACGATATGGTCACACATTAGACACTTAATACTTGTGTCCAATGATTGGGAGGAATGGGTGACTTGTCTTGTATTCAAATACAGACTCGAAATGTGTTGATTCGATGCCATTATTGCCAATACTTTATTGGACTTAACTATTAATTTAAATATCAATTTAATCAGTATTTACTTTAGTCTGAATGGAGAGACACAACAATAGAGAGCACTACTGATGCGTTGATAAGTCAGGAGTTTATTGTTTGATAAAGTGTTTTATAGAGTGAGACGTTGTCTCCCATTCACAAGAGTAACGCAATATATCTCTACAGATATGTAATGTAAAGAAGAGGACATATATTGCGTTACTCTT
>JAQFXN010000254.1:0-25403 GCA_034693365.1 Liacarus xylariae | reverse complement strand
AAATTATTAAATTACTTTTGCATAAATTGACTGCAAATAAATGTATATAAAATATATTTATTAAAATAATTTTTAAAGTGCTTTCACTAAACTTCCTTAAAATAGTAATGATGTTTATTAATACTCTCGTTTAGACTGACTCCACGTCTTAAACAGTATAAGAAATGTAACGATAAGTGGTGTTCAACACCACTTTTGTTAAGGACAGTTATAGAGTATTGATAAGAATATGACAATGACTCACAAGTCATGCAAACTCTATGAGTTATTATAAGTTCGTCTAATTCAATGCCAGATTTTTATCAAATAAAGTATGGGTCAGCTCTATCAGCTTTGATATTATCTAATAATTCGTTTCTTTTCCAATTTATAATAGTGATGCTCAAAAATCACAAGAGGTATAGGGTGGGATAATTGAACAGAATTTGACAAAATTCTATTTTCTTTCTAAGAATTTAGCAAGAATTTCAAAGAATATCAAAGAATATTCCAAATACCGATCGAAGCTGTTTTTCAAAATTAAGGGAGGAGTATCTCAAAATTGCCAGTTTTTCTTCACTACGGTGAGTGTATTTTGGTCATTTTTCGGAGACAGGGAGTATTTTGGTTATACTCCTATTGGGCATCCCTAATTTATAACTCACCCAATTTTGTTAGGGGACGTACAAATAGTACGTACGCATGTGATGGGGGAGGGAGGGTTAAGAGAAAACAAACAAAGGTGTACCAATAAACAGGTTTTATTTTTCTTTTGGAAAGAACTCAAACAAAAGTATTCAAAATTATTATAGAAGTATGAAAAATTCAATGTTAAATAACTAATGAAAACTAATGAGATGTTAATCATTCATTCAAAAAAAAGATTTAGTGAATTTAAATAACCACTTTCTAGTCGATATTTTGTAATTATCTCCTTTTAATTTTGATTTTAACTTGTAAGTGATTAATCACCTCAATTCAATGTTATTTTTCAAACTTTTGAAATTTTAAATTATTTAGAAATAAATCTAAACTATATTTCCTTTACTAAATAATCCTTTAACATCCTAATATCTATCTATCCTATATCTTTAACATCAGAAGTAGCCAAGGTAGGCTAAAAAAGCACCTTAGAGTTGAGATATCGTTGAAACGTTTAGCGTCAATACATTTCACAAAAACTTTGTCGAGAACTTTCAATTCGCCAAAATAATAAAATGACATAATTTATTAAATAAGATGCATAAAATAGGTTATTATTAAGGTCCTTAATATTGATAAGGATTAAAATAAATACCCAGATATGTATCGAAAATTTCGAATTTCAATCATAATTCTAAAATTTCCGATTATTGTGAAATAATTCAGAATAAATCCAAAAAACTTGAGTTTATGAAGAACTTGTTGTTTTATCAATTCAATTTTTATATTGAGTAAAAATCATTGCCTTAAATCCATTCCAATGGTGCTTATGCTTCCATTTCAGTATTACTGTGCACTAATTTAAGTCTCTTTAAACTAATGAATTTTTCAATTTAGAAATTAGCAAAATTGCAGTTCAAATCTGATATGTTATCAGATAAATATGATATCACATTAATAACTTCGGATAAAATTTTTTGAACATCACATCAATTCTTTTTATTCTAATACAATATTGTAATAATGCTATTAAATTGTTCGTTCTTTTGGAAATAATTATGCTCTGGGACATTCGCTTTTCCATTTATAATGTGTAAATTCTTTGTTAATTAAGTTATACAATAGAAGTTGTGTTATATAATGCTGATATCAAATATTTAGCTTTAGGTCATTCGTTTAATACTTCTCGTAATTTATAGGCAGATGTTTTGCTCCACTCTTACAGGAGATGAAAAGTCCAGAGGATTTTAAAAATTCATTTAAAATAAAAGTTAAATCATAGACCACTAAATCACCAGTGCAAAAGTTTTGGAAGTATAGCACAGTTGATAATGCACTGTAGGCAGAGTCTTAAAGAATGAATGGACAAAGAGGAATACAGCCCAGAATAACCCCCTGAGAAAATAATTTATAACATTGTGTATATGAACAAGTTCTACTTTTAGGCAAAAATGGCAAATAATCCTCTTCTAGAATATTTGCATATCCTTGGTCTAATATGCAACAGGGTGGCGATGTTCACACCTCGCTTAGGGTGAGCATTCTTTCTGGGTTTGTTGAGCTTTGGGTGAGGCAAGATGACTGTGAAGCTTCACCAGGGGTCTTTAATTGGTAGCATACCGTTATCTATGGCCACGTGCCTCGTATACAGAGGGTTCAGACGTGTCCTCTTAAATTTGTTACATTCTTTGCAGTCATGCCATTAGATTTCACATTGTTCCAGTTTATTTCTATATGACGATTTTTCACAAAAACATTTTTGTTATCCAAACTTTTAGAAAGTTTAAACAAATCTTTATTCAAATGACAGTTTCTAACAATTTAGTGTTCTATTGTGTCATTTGATACTTATATAACAGTTTATAACTAAATGGAAAATATATAGTGATTGGACAGTACGTAGTGATCAATAAATTTCATACTCATTGGTCTGTAATAATAGCCATTATATTATTGTATTCTGTTGTACATAAAAAGTACCTTTTTCTTATTGTTTTTTCTCGGTAAGCATTTTCGATATTTTAGACTTCGGAGGCACTCTGTTCATCGAAAATGATTTCATCGAAATCATATCATGGAAAATTACTTCATCGAAAATAGTTTTAATTAATAAATAGTCCTTAAATAAAGTGCAGAAAAGTTTGAGTAACCAAAAAAGCCCCAGGTAACCTTATTAGGCTACCTAGGGGCTTTTTTATGTCGGATGTTTTTAAGGTTTTAAAAAATTTGGAAATAAATGAGTTACCAAAAAGCCCCAGGTAACCTTATTAGGATACCTGGGGTTTTTTTTATAGTAATAAAATTAAAAGATTGAACAAATAAGTTTTTAATGGTTAAATTTGATAATTTGAAACTTTTCAGTTGAGCACAAGTGATAGTTATCTATTATTTAACAGTTATTTATTGAATTTATTTCATAACTTATTAAAACTTTTAAAAGCATCCGATATAAAAAAGCCCCAGGTAGCCTAATAGGGTTACCTGGGGGCTTTCTTGGTTACTCAAACTTTCTACACTTAATTTAGGGACTATTTATTAATTTATACTATTTTCGATGAAGTGATTTTCGATGAACTGATAGCGACCTTTTAGGTTTTGGTTTAAGAAAAAGAAGAAAAACTTCAACAAACAGTTGAACTGAACTTTGCTTTTTGGCACTCAAACCAATTTAAATGGGATGAGAGAACTTCCCAATCGATTGTATAACAACAAAAAATACATATACTGTGGAATAATAATGAAAAAAATTCAGTGAAAATCGATTTATTTTCAGCAAATCTTTTGTGCAGAAAAAAATAGAGTTAATTTCAAATAAATTATTTTTGGTTTCTCTAAAATAATATATAAAACAATTAAGAATTAAGTTCGCATTAATTTTACTAATATTTCTGTAGTCATAGAATTGAAATAATTAAGGGATTATTTTGAGGTTAAATAATACGTTTGAGAATGAATTTATTCTTCGCCACCACTGCTATTATAATAATACAATAGTTCATATATCAGAAGTAGCTCAAGTCGGCCGAGTCAGGGGGTATATGTGGGGGTATTTTTAGAAAATATTTTCAAAAAAGTAATAGAGGGGTATAAAAAAATTTCAAAATATGAAAGTGAGGTAAAATACAAATTTTTTGCTTGCGGCGCAAAGGTCAGGGCTGGTATTTAAGCTATACTCTCTTGGCTATACCCCTGTCATATAATTTATTGATTTTCATTAAACTCTTCCTATTCTCTAATTTTTATTCATCCGTTTCTCATTTGTTGCACAACTGATTTAGTGTAGAATCAGTGAATTATTTTTCATAATTAACAATAAACCGATGAATTGAACCAATTAATTGTCATCTTTAATGTTAGCCTTTATTTCCATTTCAGTGATTTATGTTAAGTAATTATTATATAATAAAGCGTTTAATAAAATAATTTTTTGCTAATTTTAATTTATGAATTGATAATTTGCTGAAAATATTAAAAGGAATTATTTGATTAATTAACCAAAACCTCTATTAAAGTATTGATTAACTAATTTAAAAATTTAACATTATTTACATTAATATGTAATTAAAGTTTTCGGCAATAAATTATAATTAATAATTATTTTATTAAAATTAATTAAACAAAATCTTTATGATATCGAATATTCATTAATTATTGTATTTTTAATAAGGTTTTTGGAAAAATTTACTTATTTGGCATATCTTTAGGATATTTTTTCTTATCTCAAACATTGATTTTTGTGAACTTTTGTGAACAGAGGCCGATATAAGGAAAGGAATTTTATTAAAAATTCAAACAAATAGCTCATAAATTAGTTAGTTATTGAGCGTTAAATCAAGATTTTTAAAAATTAAAATTTAATACTTCCATTGATTTACTATTTAGGTCTTCAAGTATTCTCCAAAAGCACTCTATACTTTGTACTCTTAAACTAATTTTTTAAAGTGTCAAGCAAACTTTAAGTTCTGTTAAAGGATCTCTCAAATATTGATAAACTTCTGTAATTGAAACAAATTCTTGATTCTATCGATTTATAATCATTGACTAAATTAGTGATCACCAAGGTCAGCCGAGTCAGGAGTATAGAGGGGGTTTTTTGTGAAAAATTTGCCAAAGAAGTCAGGATAGGGTATTATTTTTTCAAAACTTGAAAAATTCACAGGGAGAGTAAAGTTAAATATAAAACAAGAATGGACCATTAATACATATACCTCTTTTTTCCTAGAAAAATTTTAATAGAAATTATCTTTGCTTAAGGCATGATTTTTTATAGATTCTTATCCCATAGCATTGTCATAGGTTATTGTTGCATTGTATACTCTAATCCCATTAAAGTGTAATAGATTCCCCTCCAATTGAATTATCATAGGTTCCCATTGTATTAGAGGGTGGCGGTGAGCGGAGGTGCAAACGAATCTAAATTCCCCTTTTCTTCGAAAAATTTACCATCTGCCCAGATAGTCAGTGAGGAGAATGCAAAAGGAAGACAGGGGAGGAGGGGAGGAGGACATTGCAAAATCGCAAACTCAGGAGGCGTATTTAGGCTCTACCCCCTTGGCCACTCTTGGGCTAAATCTAGACAAACATGAAGTGTTAAATAATTAAATAAATATAAATAAAACCTTTCTTTGAAAAAGTATTCAAATGTAATATAAATGATTAAAATAATTTATAAATAGTCGAGTCTTTGTTGGACTAATCGAGACATAATTTATATCTGATTTTTATCTCTGATTAATAATTTTATTTCACAATTATCTCTATTTTTTACATTAATTTCTGTATAATTTCAGATTAAATCCAATGAATTAACTCTAAATAATTGAATACAAGTATTCTTTTTGTTTGACATAATGTTTCTTCAGATCACGATTTTTATGCCGCATTCCATTAGCTTTGCTTAAAAAAGAAGAAAATTTCAATTCATATTAATATATTAAATGAATTATTTAATGAATTGAATCTATTCTCATATTAATGAACATTTATTTAATTTTATTTTTTGCTATCAAACAATTTCCTTTTATTCTTTCGTCAGATTGTTTTGATAAACAAAAAGTGAAAACTAATGTTAAAAAATAATGGTTTCGATGAGATCTTTACTATTGTTATAAAAATTTTATTCTATTTTTTTGGCAGAAATTAGATTTTTTTCTTTCTTTTTCTATTCATAATATTTTACCTAAAATTCTTAATTTTTCTTACCATTAAAACCCGTTTTTCACTTCCTTTTGTATGATATTAAATGATAAGACATTTTCTTTCATTAATTCATTTAATTTTTCTTCCATTAATTTAATTGATTTATTTGTAAAACAAATTATCTCTGTTTTCATCTTTTATAGGATTGTTATAATAGATATAAAACATTTTCTGCTTCAGGAATATTGAAGAATATATTAATGATTATCATATGAAATGCTCATATATGTCATACTACCCTGGCCTCATTTTTCCTACAAGAACTTGCGAAGAATTTTTTGCAAATCGACTTGATGTTCCCAGTAGTATGGTTGTTTGAGTTTGCCAAGCTGGTCATTCCTAGTATATATTCTGTTAAATATATACAAATAGAAGATCAATTTTTTAACATAACTTTTTTTGCATCGATTGTTGTTTGAAACGTAATTTCGGATTACAACTCCTCCACAGATCTGTAAAAACGTCTGAATTGCAAATTTTTGAGTTCACAACTGATATATGAGTTCAATCTTCGCAACTCTATTGAAACAAAATGATCGATAAAATCATCCGTTTCTGGTTCTGCAGTATATGTTTCAGTTGTAATATACCGTATATTATATCTAAAATTAAAGTTCTGAAGTAATGTGCGAAACATGATTTAAAATGTAAATTCTCTCCGAATTAAAAACTTATTTAGTTATGAGAAGTTATAGCAGATATTTAGGTCGACATACAGTATATTTATTCCAATAATTCTCACAATACTTCGATTAATAGCTGATTAAAGTGTTATTATTTGACACGTATTAACATTAAATCACACAAAACTCCCAATCAATTAAAATAAAATGCCCTAAAAAATCCAATCAAACGAAAAATATTTTGAAATAATCTCGTATTAAATCATTTCAATTGATTTTCTAAAGAAAATATTCCTTAAAAGTGTTCAGTTATCCTATGCTTATTAAGGAAAGAATTCAATTTTTTATTTGGTTTAATAAATCAAAAAAAAAATGGAATATTTTCTTTCATACAATAAACTGAGTGAAAGAGTAAAACAAAAATTTATTTCCACTAATTCTTCAAACTGTCTAACAAATTGGAATTTGAAATGAATTTTAATTCATCGAAAAAGACTAAAAGCTATAATATATACTTTGGTATCTTTATATCAAAATAATATTTACTTCAATTGCTAGAAAAGTAAAAAAAAATTAATCTGATGTCTGAACTCACACATTGAGAACAACTGATGTCAGTTAAGAAGCTATCAAATGGAAATCTGACTGACATTTCTGGCTGATTGTGTGGACCGACCGCTATTTGGTCACACCATCACAACTGGTTTGTCTCTATCCTATAGACAACCAAATGTTTTCATAAACCCATTACAAAAATATATTTTTTATCTCCGCTTTCGAAGAAAAAGTAGAATATAAATTCGTTCACTAGACATGTGATTACCGCACAGCCCGCCACCTCCTTCACCCATCCACATCTTCTTTAATAGTAACGAAATGATTACCGCTCAACCCACCCTCCCGTCCAATATGTAATTACCGCTCATGAATACCTATGTTAATCCTATATGATATTAGTTTATATTAATTCTGTAAGATGGGAATCTATGATAATCGTATGGGATGGAGCCTATACTAATCCTATTGAATGGGGCATTTGATAATCTTATGTGATGGGGCTGCCAATGTAATAGGGATCTGCAAAAGCCACCAGTGTAATGAAATACTATAACTATTCTGTGGAATGAGACCTCAAATTAAATGGGAACTTATTGAATGCCATGGGATGGAAGCTTAGAGAATCATATGAGATGTAAGCTTATGTGAATCTTATTTGATGGAGCATATTATAATCTTATGGGGTGGGAACCCATAACAAATCCATGGAATTGGTGTCTCCAGTGCAACGGGAACCTATGATAATCCAATGGGATAAGAACAAAACTTAAATCAACACTTTAAGATAGAAAACTATAATAATCATTTTTAGATGGAGCCTTCAATGCATGTTAATCTATTACAACTCTATAGGATGGGAGCCTACAGTGCAATAGGAATCTATTACAAATCTATGGGATGGGAGCCTACAGTGCAATAGGAATCTATTACAAATCTATGGGATGGGAGCCTACAGTGCAATGGGAATCTATTACAAATCTATGGGATGGGAGCCTACAGTGCAATGGGAATCTATTACAAATCTATGGAAAGATAGCCACCAATACAATGAAAACTAATTTTAATTTTATAGGATGGGAACTCAAGAACCACTAATTATTTTACTGGGAAAGCGGAGATATTTATAATAATGGTCATTCTTGTTTCTCATTAAATAATTGCTTTTTTAATACCATTTGTCAACGCATTTAACAAATGACTTATTCTTATACAATATATAAATATAAAAACAATATTTCAATTGTCTGTTTTGATATGATTTCAGTATTACTTCACATCGATTTGTGTAGACTTTTTAAATCTATTTAAGAGGTCAACAGTAAATATATCACAAATGGTTTGCTTCGATAAGAGTATAGACTTTTTTTCAATTCTTTTGAATCGCTGTATAATATTATTTCAAATCATATAATTTTTGGTTCAATCGTTTCACTCGAATGAAATGCATTGAAGAAGAAGTGAGAAAAACAGAATTCAATTCAATTGAATACTAAATTCTTTTTTTTATATAAAATTCTAATCGATTTCTATCAACAAGTGTTTAAAATATCGACCACACCATTGATTTTTATGATTTAGTACTACCGAATCAGTAGACCATTAAATAATAATTCTTGAATTAATTTTTCAATAAGTAATTTCTTTTTTTATTGATTAGCTTTTAATTCAAATAAAAAAAAATTAATAAAAATTTTAATGAATTTCTTTATTCAAATGAAAAAATCGAAATTCCGATTAAAAAACTTTATGACAAATATAACAATTATCTAAATTAACTCTAAACTGAAATAATCGATTGAATGTGTCTCTCATTTATTACAATTTTTTTGTTTTTTTGTTTAACACTTTAAATATTTGTTATGTTTTTATACAATTCTTTTTTTATAAATTATGTGTAAGTTTTTCTCTGTTGTGAGCAATGAATTGGTATAAGAAATACTTAACAAAACTCATAAAATTAAAGCCTATAAAAGCAAAAATTTCCTAAAGTTGTAAATCAAGTAAATAAAGAATTAGAAGAGAATAAGTGCTATAAAATAAAAAATCCGAACAAAAAGCTATTGTAAAGACACTTAAATAAATGACAAATACATGTCTAATTCAATATACAATGAATTATTCTCTATTTTTTATGATAATAACAGAATTTTATTTACAATTGAAAGTTGTTGAAACTGGAGGGGTGGTAGCCATTGGATTTGTGCGATCGACCAGTTCTGTGAGAATATTCAGAGAATCTTTCCGCTTCTGCAGCGTTACCGGACATTAACATAACGGGTTGTAAATGCAATGATTTACGACTTCCACTGTCGGCCATAAAAGCAGAATTCACTTCGCCTTTAAATCAAAATAAAAAATTTTATTTAATGAATGAATAAAATCTGACATTAATTAACGAATAATTTTTTGCTGTTGTTGTGTATATTTTAAGAGTTTCTTAGTGTGAGAAATGCTAACGAATTAGATTCACAGACAATATAAGCAGAACTTAATCTAAACTAAACTATTAATAAAAACTAATTTAAATTTCTCACTTAATATAGTCCTGGATTTAACATTTCCTTACAGTAATATAACTATATTTCTAGCATATATACCATAATCTGATTTCTCACAGTTTTTCTACTTATTTGACTTCAACTAACCTTTATATGTGGAACCATTGGGTAGGTATTGGTCGGGTAATAATTTAACATATCTGGTGCCTAATACAAACGCCAAGATAGATAAGACCATACAGTCGACCACTCCAATAATGGCCAGAATAAACGCCCATCTGATGCCACACTGACCACTGGCATAGTTATCAGAGTCGGTGCCACAAACTTCTTTGACAGTGGAGGCGTCCCAACCGGCCGGGAATATCAACACTCCCACTAACATACATAGGGCTACAGTGGTTATGAAAAAACAAAGAGGCGATTAAATTCAATTACAATACTATTGCAATGTTTACTACAGTTTTATGATTAAAGATTTGAAGCGATAGTACTATTGAATGTGTGATAATTCGCAGAAATACAGAAAAGAACAAAACGAAAAACAAATTATAAAAATTAATAAATTATAAAAAAAATTAAGAAAAAATGTTGTTTTACTAATTGTTTGACAGAATAGCTCAGAGCAAACATTTGGTTTACATTTTTCTCTTCTCTCCTTTCGATTCAATTCAAGTTCGTTATTAACTAAACAAAAGAAAAAACTATAATATTTTTGATGATTTAATCATTAGAGACGTGCCTAACAGTCCTAAACAGTCTTAACTAAACTTTTCCAATGTTTTCCTTTACAGAAATAATTTTCATGAAATTTAAGTTTTCGTAATCAAAAAGTTTTCTTTCGATTAATTACTTTTAAAGAAATACTTTTGTTTTAAGAGAAAAATTATTGAATTTTAAAAATATTAATCTAATTTCGAAAACAAGTTATTTGTTTGTGTTGTTTGCCTAACAAAATGTAATTTAAATCCTATTTAGAAGTCATTGTCAGTTAATCTGATAAGAAATTATTGCATGTTTTTCGTTGGATTATATGAATCTCTTAATGAAAAAACTATAATTTTTTAGGCGAA
This sequence comes from Liacarus xylariae, assembly GCA_034693365.1. NCBI lineage: Eukaryota > Metazoa > Arthropoda > Arachnida > Sarcoptiformes > Liacaridae > Liacarus > Liacarus xylariae. The sequence goes on along the minus strand of JAQFXN010000254.1, from coordinate 14,831 downwards.
TAATATTGAAACGCGAATTTAGAGTTAACTATTGTTATATAAGTGTTTGTGAAGAATCATTTGAAAATAAATAATTCATTAGTTTTTTATTTCTATTAATTCATGAGAGCTTTAAAAACTATGTCAGAAAAATGTTAGAGAAATTTTTACGCCTTTCTCCTATTTTATAAATTATAATAAGGTTTTATATTAGAAATCTAAAGAATATTTGATATATTCATATAATAAACACGCGAACAAACTTTTGAATTGTAAATAATACCGCAATAATAGAAAAAAGTTATTCTTAATACTAGTTTTAAATTTGTTGTGATAACCTGTAGTTATGGGATTTTACTATTTCACAACACAGTATTGTTTGCGACAATAGTGTCTGAGACATTTTTTAGATAACACTATAAATTATTTTATTAATTATTATTTTCCAAAATCTATTGTTTATGAATTAATTTTCAAGTTTTCAATATTGAAATAAAATTTACAAACAATAGTATTTCCAATAAATCACTCTTTGAATAAGCCTTTAATGATTCTATTATTCTATAATAACATATAATGTTATGCCAGTCCTTGACATAGAAGTTATCTTTTAAAACTTCATTATTTGTTATCAATTCTATTGCGAACATATTTTTTATGGAAATAATTGAACAGAATCTAAGTTCAATTTATGAGATTAATAACTATTTTTGAATTCTAATCACTTTATTTTGAATCAACAAAAAAGAAAACAACTTATTCTCAAATCACGAAATAGTCATTTGCGGGGTTTGAAAAAAATGTAAATAACCTTAACTTTAATATAAAGATTGTTTTCTGAATACAAAATGCATTCAAAGAAATAATATACTAATTGTCTGATTTGAATCAGTTTATAAAGCGAGTACACAATCACTATTATATGTATTGTCATATTCTCCGAATATATAAACTCGTCATATTTTATTTCTGCACAGCTAGTGGACCATCTTTTAGTGTTTTGCTTTATTTTATACTATTTGACTAACCTGTTACCAAGAGCTTAATTTCAATATAGCCAATTGTCTGTAAGAAGACCAGAGCCTCTAAATTTTCCCACTATGTGGCAAACCATTGATTATCGATACTTTGATATGTATTTCAAAATTAAAGTCATTATAAATACACACTTTTTGTATTTTTTAAAAATAATTTAATTAATTTCATTTAATTTATTGTAAATATATATTTGTGCTACTGTTGTGCACATGATATTATAGGGGAAAAACATTGGCAGATCTAGTCATCTTACAGCCAATTGGCTCTATCAAATAATTTGAAATTTTGTTATAAAGAGTTTTTATCAATGATTAAGTTCTAATTTCAAACCAATATTTGGCTGCCGTTCACACATTAGTCAAATATAAAAACATTAAGCAAAACACTCAAAGGTGGTCTACTAGCTGTGCAGAAATAAAATGTGACGAGTTTATATATAATCAGCATTTCTATTCACTTTCATTGCGTTTATTATCTCTTTTCATATGCAATAAAAGATAATAATATTTTACTTTTCTTTTTTCAAACAATACTTATTTAACTAATTCAATGGTGAGTTTGCACTAAATGCTAACCTATTTTAGTTTGAATGAGATTTCACTCAAACTTCACATAGAATTAGCCGATGATTAACAAATTCCTAAAAATGGAATTATTATTAATTTGGTTTTCCTTTCTTTAGTTAATTTTTTAAAAGATAATAAAACAATAAATTTTTAGTTACTTATCAAACACTGTATTAATAGTCATTTTATAACTAACTTTTTATTGTATGTGTTTTTGCTTTGAGGGCATCATTATTTGCAACGGATTTAAGGCTCAATTATTTACATTTTAATACAAAAGACAGCGAAACATATATCACACACTAAAACAGTTTTTCTCTCCCTTTCCTATTCTCTAACCTAAAGAATAATTCAAAAATAATTCTTTAAATGAAGGCTTGGCTTGAATTGAAAGAATAGAATTGAATGCATTAATACAGGAAGTATTCACTGAATCATCGTTTTTGTCAGAAATGCATTGAAATTCGTGTAAAGAATTGTGAATTTGAGTACGAAATGAATATTTGGAGAAAAAAATGTGACAAATACTAGACAATTGAGAGTTAGGGCTCATTAGCATTCGGGGCGAATACACACAGAATTATTTGAGTAAATATTTTAAACGACAAAATAAATTAATAAAAAAAAACTCTAAAAATTTGTTTAACTAATTCAAGAACAACAACAATAAAGATTTCCTCAAACACTATCATCATTTGCTTTTATGGTCTGTTGATTTACACAGTTATGTAAATTTTTAGCTTCTTATATTCAAAAAAATTTTGAATTATTTTTTTCATTGTTGAATAAATTAGACCTTAAATAATGATAGATTTGTTTCGCTCTTCTTCTCCTGTTTCGTGAATTGTGTGCTCTTTTATGTTCTCCGATGTTATTATAGTTAACATCAAATCGTTTAGTTTCAGTCGATTAATGATTGTTCGACACACGAAAACAAACGATTGTCTATAAAACTGGAGCATTCATTCATTCATTCATTGATTCAATTTTTAGCAATTCATTCAAACTATTTTTCAGACTAAAAGAATATTTTAAAGCAAATATTAGCTGTATTTTGCGAGACATAACTTGAAAGCCGGAATCGTAAACAAGACTGAACTAAACCAACAAATATATTAATTATTTCAGGAAATAGAAGAGAATTTAAGCATTTGCTGAATAATATTAAACTAAATATTTACTAAAATTACTATAATATACATAAAATACATATCATTAACAGAAAGTAAAAATTCTGGTCATTAAAAAAAGTAATAAGTCATTCATTTATCTCTTATAGTTGGATGCCTTCAGTGTTTTTAAAGAAGCAAAAAATTTCAATTCATTTATAGTTTTCTATTTTCATATCCAATGAAGCCATCGATGATATGATAAGAGAAAGAAAATCATTTAAATTATTGACATTTCATGAAAAACATATTCTGTTTGGAGTGAAGAAAACGAAATAAAAATAATATACTCTATATTTTAAAACAGAAATTGAATATTTGATTGAAATCATTCACGAATTTCTTATCTAATGATATCATTGACATAAAAAAAGAGAGCAAAACAACAACAAAAAACAAATGTCTAATTCATCAAAAGGACTAATAATAAGAGATTTGATATATTTTTGGGAGTTTTTAATAACAAGTATTCAAATAAATGCTAAAATGTTTTTTGGCTTAATTCTAGTTTTTAAAAATGTTGTCTTTTCTGTTTTAGGTTAATGCACTCAATAGGTTGTAATTTTAGACATTAAAAGGACTTTTTTTGCATAATTTTTTATTTCGTGTTATTCTTTGAATTTAATCCAAAACATTGTTTAAACTTTTTTTCTCTATCTCTTCGCCAATTATTTGAATTATTTCGTATAATTTGGTTTTTTAAGCATAAGATAAAAAATAAATTCAAATGAATTGTTTATAAATAGAAATTTAATCCAATTTGTTATCTTCACATCAATTGTAAATATATTTATTCATTGCTTTTGAATTGTAAATTGCCGTACATTTCCTGAGAGAAGAAAATAAAAAAAAAATCTTCTTTTCTCATTTGATTTCAACAATTCGTGTATTCTTTTTAAAAAGAGCTCAAATTTTGTTGAATTGGTTTGAAATAAAATATTTGCGACGACTATAGTGTCCCTAATCTTTAGGAAGTACTGAAAATTCGTATTTTTTAGAATTCGTGAGCGCCTAATGTGTAATATGTTTGTAAACTTCAGGTCATTGAGAAAGAGAAGCAAAACCTGAAGACTTAGAAAACTTGCCTGAATTGTGCGATTAGTTATAGTTAGTTATAGACGGTATCTGTTCTGTTCTGTTTGGCTGTCTTTTTGGAAGAGGTTTAAAAAAAACTTATTTGGAGTTTAATTTTGAAAAATGCATTCAAATGGAGAAAAAAGAGGCCAAAAATGTTGAGAAAACGAAAACATGAATAAAGGCTATAACAGTAGTTAACAACAAACACAACTTATTTATAACATTCAAACAGATTAGAGCTCAAAACATAATATTCTTCTCTATTTAATAGAACTGTAAAAGAAAAAGTAGAGAAGAGAAGAGAAAAGAATTGAAAGAAAAGAAAATGAGTTTTTATATAAAGTTAGACTCAAGAGAATCACTAAAACAAACATAAAATTATATGTGAAATGAGAAACAAAGGAAAAGTTATTTTATTTTATTTTTATAGACATTAATATAAAAGATGGTATTTGTCTGTGTATGATAGCCATCAGTATACAATAGGATGGAGTGGTGCACAGTATATAATAGGATGACTGACCTGTGGTCGCCTGCATCCATCCGCATATGTGAAACACAGTGGACGAGTGGAGAAAGAAGAATAAGAGCATTGAGAGTATGCAAAGAATTATAGTAACAACTGATAGGCCGACAAACACTGTGGCCGCACGAAAGGCAGGGGTGGCTATTGTACTGAAATCGTCTAATCTTCCCTCACAAATAAGGTCCTGTCCGTCCTGAAGAAGTCTACAGGACCTCCACAGACCAAAATAGCCGGTGCCGGGAGAGGTCTCGGTGTCGCCCAACCATTGGGGCTGAACGAACACAACCACATTGATTATTGCAAAACACATTGTGAACACTGCCCACAAAACGCCGATCGCACGGCTGTTCCGCATGTAATTGACCTGAAAGTGATAGAACTCCATATCCGGTGACGACTCATACGGCGAGCCCTGGAGTTTGTTATCCATTTTTTTGGTCACAAAACTATTTTATTTTCTCTTTTTTCACTTTTACACTCGATTTGATGGCACAATACAAAAGTGAATGTAAGTTAATTAAATTTATGATTACATTTTGCAGATTTAGAACTTCTCCGACACCTCTCTCTCCTCTCTCTATGGGTTAAGAAAAAGTTATAAAACTTTTCAAATGAAATGTTTTCCTTTTGATGGCTTCAGAATTCTGTGTTTGAGTTCACAAACATTGCTCACCAAATGATTTGTTTTAAGTCAAGTAAATAGTTATTGCAATTGTGCTTATATACCAGAACTGGCATAACTGGTTTGTTAAGTCAAACACACTATAAGTCTTCAACACTTATTCCGTCCCCCCTTTTTTGCCTTCAGTATAATAACTGTTAGATTTTGGGAGTAAAAAAACATTTTATATATTTATCCAAAATATTATAAAACATCCGAAACAATAGCAGAATAGCTAACAAACAGATGAACACGAATTAGTTCATCAATATATTGTCCATCAAATTCTTAAATTTCAAAAATGTTATTTTTTACACCCGTTTCGAGTGATTCGCTCGAATTTATTTTCAAATTATATCAAAATTTGAATTTAATGACAGTATATCTACGAAAGATGTAAACTGAATGAAGAGTTCATATTTTAAAAAAAGTATTCTGAATGAAAGACTGCCGGAGTTTGCAATTGGATTGCAATGACCTCAAAATGTAAAACTCAAATGCATTTTTTGAATGTGACTCTAAAACTAGACTATCATATAATTAAAGAATGGAAACTTTGATAACTATAATACATACAGTATTGGAGGTTATTATACATTTAAAGACTTTTTTTTCTAAATTATAATACTTTCAGAAATTTCTCTTTCAATAAAACTTTATTTTTTTCTTGTATTTTACAATAAACTTGTAATTCAGTTCAATATTTAAATTAAAATTTTTTAAATGCAAGAAAAGAATAAAAAAATGAAAAAATTTCAAAAGTGAAAAATTAAAAAATTATCCAATTATCCAGATAAATAATTAATATCTGAGAATCAAGTGTTTCGTGTTTTATCTTTTACTTTTCAATAGTGCACACAATCATTCACTAAATTGTTTTGCAATGGAAAAGAATAAAAATAATTATAATATAAATGAAGAACAACTATATGTTTATTTCAATTTTTTATCAATTTTTCTTTTTATTTGTAATTTGAGTTGAGTTTCAGTATATTATACCATAAGAGGAAAAATTCATTGTTAAGACAGTGTCGACGACTCAATCATTAATTTTTTTCTTTACTCGTTCTGAGCTTTTAGTATAATATAATTGTCTTTATTTCTCTTATTTTTTCTTCTTTATTCATTCAAAAAAAGATTCGGTCTTTTAGTTTTGCTATTCTATAGTACTATTCTATGTCTAAAAAATCTGTAATTAACTCATTCAGTGAAATGAAGACACAATGAGAACCAATACTTATTCTTTAAAACTGATTCTCTAAGTCTCACATACTTTCCTCGTATTCATTACAATAAGTGCTAACTGTTTGTCATATTTATTATACGTTTCTATTATTCATTAAAATGAATTTGTTTTTATTCAAAAAACTGCTAATCATTATATATAATTAAATTTTTGATAATTGTTTTGAATAATTATATAAAAACTCAAAACTAAGTTATATATTATTTGATTACAATTCAAGTGAGACTTAGGTTTTGTGGTTCGGCTATATTTGACACGTAATTCTGTAAAAATATAGAGCATTTCTGAAATCTTCTCTACTGTTAAGACAATTGGTGTAAAGTTTTAATCAAAATAAAAGGTCATATCATCTCTAAAATGATGGCCACAGCTAATTGTCATCTCGTCGTTCATATTTGTCATCATTTCTTAACTCCACTTTCATTTAAACACTTAAAAAGTACAATATAATAACTTATTTATAAGACATAAACAAAGTTCAAAACTCTTTATTTTTCATAATTTTCTTAATTATATTTAATTAAATTTAATAACTTTTTTATGCAAAACAGTAATCAAAAGAGAAAATTAAAAAAAAAGAAAATTCTCTTTCTATATATCATTCAAATGATTTTAAATTAGAAAATCGAAACTTTTAATATTATTTAACCCCAATTCAAATCCACATTTGATTGTAAGTATTAAGAATATAACCAGGGGTAGCCAAACACGGTTCCATCACAAATCAGAAGATATATAGGAAAAGGGCGAAACTTATTTCCCAAAAACAAGAGATGAGGTCATAAACTCTGAAATTTCCTAAAAAACTAATTAATTTAAAAATAATGAATTGAAAAATACATGTATTAATAGTAAAATGAGCATTATTCTTTCTCATTGTTAAAAGTACAAGTATGTTAGTTGCACTATTCCATGCCTTGTACAACTTGGTTATCCCAGATCAGTTACTGTAGTAGGAAAAAAACTTTACCTGTAGTTGTGATTGAGTCGTTAAAAAGTATTGAAACTCAGGTATTGTTATGACCACTAACTGTGGCTTTCGAAAAAAATTATTCGCCAACCAGTCATTGATTATTTTTTGCTTTTTTCTCATTCATAAAGAAAATATACAATAGAGTCAAAGAAACATTGGTTTTTTATTTCAAAGAATTTTGACATTCTTTTGATTATATGCTTTGTTTAACATTTCTGTACAAAACTATACGCTTTAGTATTGAGAGTTGGAATGAAATAAAGAATAGGAAAAAAATAGAAACAAAATTATAGTGAATAACAAGAAAGGGAAGAATGAGAAAAAGAATAAAATTATTCAATTCCTTCCTTGAGTTGTCAACTGTGTATAAATACAGTTCACATATGTATTCTTCAGATCTATTTTCTCAATCTTAAAGGTCGACCCGTTATTTCAATTGTGACACTTCTTAAGATTAAACAAACCCTAATATCTCTACACCTGTTTAGGCTATTAATGAACTTTTCAAACAATTTTCTGACATTTTAAACAATTATCAGATGTTCGCAAATAGAAAAAAAAGGGTCAAACCGTCAATACAGGTGTTATTTTGTTGTTGAGAATTTTGAAGCGAAAAAAAAACTTGAAACGTTTTACTCATCAGAAATTAATTAACTTATATAAACAGAGAGACGAAGTGTACAGAAATCCTATTTTCTATTTGTGTCCTCAAATCGATTTTCTTATTTTTTATATCAAATTCTGCCTTAAGTTCAATATCAATGACTACTTAATTGCTTTTATACTGAATTTATTTTTGTTTTGTATCACAGAATCCAAAAGTTTAATTACCTCTGGTTTTATCGTTCACTATATTATTAAATGAAGAAAAAGAAATATCATTTAATTCCTAAACCAGAAAATGGTTTGAAAATAAATAAGAGAAGCAGTAATATTAGAGATCTATCTATAAATCAAAATTTAATTAATTTTAATTAATAACTACTTAAGGATTCGGATGAAAAATAAAATATTAAACTCACTGTTCATTATTAAAATAAATCGCAAAAACGTTTCTATTCTTTTGTTGTTTGTTATTAGTCTTATTACTCTTTTTTTCTAATCTAAATAATAGTAATGTGTTTTTGTATTATATATTCATTATATCTGTTAATAATATAATAATATTGTTTTTATTTTTCATTCTTTGTCTGTATTTTTCTGATAAACAGAAAATACAATCATAATTGCATTCATCGATATTTAATTCAAAGGCTTTCCCAAAAAATAATTGCTTATTATTTATTCAATTATCATAATTAATAGATCAGTTTATCCGATAATTTTAGTAATTATTTTATCTAATTTCCATCGATTCTTCATCGCATTCTTTGATTAATGTAGTTTAATAAGTATATGAAATCAAATTAATTTTTTAAACTAGTTAAAAACTATTTCAAAGCTTAGCAATAATCGCTTCGAACACGTAATTGTTTTTAAGATTTTATTTAAAATAATATTAATAGATCTCAAATGAAAGAATAATAATTCAAAATTTTATCGATAAAGGAATAAAAGATTTTTTAAAGAAACAAGAATTTTATGATAACACAAATATTATCGAAATATTGATAAGCGTTTGTCGTTCTATATATTTGAAAACATTTGATTAGATTATTTGAAAAGTGGGATAAATTTATTGTTTGAATAATTGTTAAGCTATTCAAAAAAGTCTAAATCCTTGTGTTAACTAATTGTAAAGAATTTTTAAAATTCCAAAGCAAGTCATTTAATTTGTTTGTATAACTAAAAGTAGACGATTAACACTTGTAGTTAATTATATTTCTCAATCGTTTTTTCGTTTATTTTTTCGCATTCGAGAAACACAAACTCTGATAGACATAATCCTATTGTTCTTCGGGTTTCAGCCCTTAATACAATAGACTAGATATGTGTTATTGGGTTAAAAATCTCTTATGTATTAATATATGATATTAGATAACAACTCGACTACTACTCGGGAAAAAAGTCTGTTCAATATTTCTTATGTCAAAAAGATAAAAAAGTTTTTCAATTGATTTTCACTTCAAACTAATTTCATGACAATGTTCTGACATGAAAGAAAACTATAATTGATTTTTAAAAAATAATTAATTAATTCCGAAATTATTTGGATAACACCTAAGTTTTCCATTATTTCCAAAGTATAATAACTAATTAATAATTCCAACCCTGACTTAATTTATTTTTGAAATATTTCATTTGAATAATTTGATGGCCATTGCAACCAATTTTTATTCCTATTAAATAGCATTAAGTTTTTTCTTTTCTATAGAACTTTCATGTGATTTAAAGGAGTGATAAAAATGTTTAATTTGTTTGTTAGGAATTCACAATCGAAAGAATTTCAATCTCAAGAAAAAAATATGTTTTGCTTTTTAAATTTGTTTTCTATTGAATTAATTGAAATTACTTTAATTGAAATTAAAAGCTAAAAGAATTGTTTGCATTTTAGTTCAATAGTTGTCTGAATTTTCAATTAAATGATAGTTGACTTTCATTGCACTAAAACTTGCTATATTTTAATATTCCCTCAGTTTTTGCATTAATAAAATTTAATGTATTTTATTGAACCCAAAAAAATATTGATTAATATCAGGAATGGGGAAAGAAAATACAGAACGGATGCCTTCTGATTTGGCCGATACCCCCTTGGCCGCTCGCGAGGTACCTCTCCATAGCAATTTTGACAAAACGGCGTCTTCGGCGTCAGAATATTCTGTGAAATTCTGTTTAAATTTTTATAAAAATAAAAAAATATTGTAAAATTCTTGCTAAATTTGGTCAAATTCTATTAAATCTTACAGAATTATTCGAAATTCTGTTAAATTATGTCATTTTTAATTAAATTCTGCAAGAATTTGACGATTGCAAAATACTCACCCCTGGACCCCTCATTTCCAAAATTTGGATAAATTTGTGACGTCACGGCCCGGAATACCCCCTGATTTCGCCAAAAACAAATAATCCCCTGGCTTAGCCAAAAACTATTAGGTCCCCTGAGACTTTTCCTTTCCCATCCCTGATTACTATGTAATTTAAATGTTTTATTTATGAAATTAAATATAATTAATGTATTCTATTTGTCTTAACTATATTAAGATCTTTAATTAGAAATATATAAATAAATTATATTTATTTTCAAAATTATTATTTCGTCTTACAATTCAAGTTAACATTTAAATTTTAAATAATAAGCTTAATATTATTAATGGTTTATATTAGTTGTTTTGGTATTTTTTATTTTTAGAATTCAGAAAACTAATTCTCATACTTAATGAGTTTGGAATAATATTTTTTTCACAAATCAATATTTTTTTAAAAAAACTGGACTTCTTTTGAAAATTGGAACAAAATTCACTTTTGATTAATTAGAGTTTCATTTTATATATTTAAAAACTATTCAATTTTTTATTGCGAGTAAAAATAATTAAGCTTTCTAAAAAATTGTTTCTCAAATAGTATTATACGTCTAATTGTTTTTCATTAGTTTCCAAAATAACAAAATATTATGGATTACTCTATCATAAACTGTAAGAAAACTATCGATTACTTGATTACCATATTTTTAGTTTGATTTTTTTTAATTTTTTGTTTTCATTTTCATGTGAAGAGGAATGAAATATTATATAAATATTTTCAAAAGACAATGTAAAGAATACAAAAGAAAGTTAATTTAGTTATGAGTTATGAACTTTTCAAAATAGATTTTCCATTCCTGAATCGGTTCATTCAATTGTTGTTCAATTATACCAATTTATGATGTCTTCAATAGTTACCTCCTGTGTCTTAACCTATTTCTCGCTTAAAATAATATATATTTTCGATTTTTTAAGTTATATTTTTCTGCTAATAAAATGTCTGATTTATTATTTTATTATAAAAAATGAACTGATTTTATAACTTATTTTTTCACTTTTATCTATTAAAGTTTTATATTAACTTATTTTTTTACTAAATTTAAAACTGATTTACAGTATTTTTCAAATATTAATTAATGGTTAGAAATATGAGAACTCTATACCAACTTTTTGCGAAACATGTTTTATTAGTTAATTCAAAAAATTAATTTAAAACTTTTCTTTATTCTTGTTCTTACTTTTTGGCAAAAATAATAATTAAATGCAAATATTTTGAAACTTTTATAGAAGGTTTGCAGAAATCATCAGAAGATATGTATAAAAGAGGTCACAAACCAAATAATACTTCTCTTTTGGTTAAGAAACTTGTGGTCGCATATGATTTATAATGCGTTTTTGATTATAAGAATTATTTTTTTATTGTTTTTATAGCATAAATGTGAGAAAAAGTTTTGCTTTTATTTTCATTTTATATTTTATTTTTCGCAAGAATTTCATAAAAATTTATTTCAATTTCAAGTCTAGTATTAATTTATTTTTATTACTTTAACACAAATCAATGACAAATAGATTTGTAGCTAAAGTTTCACATAATTATTATGTCTGAAAAAAACTTATTTCTAATTAAAGCAAAAGTCTAACTCTCGAAAACCGCCAATTCGTCACGAATTCCAACTACAATTCAATCTATTTATCAAAAAATTCAGAGCTTTATTATAGTTTTTATAAAATTCTAGTTAAAGACATGAGTTTTAGTTATAAATTTTTTTACTTTCGACTCAAGAATGTTATGAAAATTATTGGTTATGAAAATATAATGAATATATGGTGTATTAGAAAACTAAACTTTTTATTTCTTTAGTTTAGTTCTAATTGAAGAAACTTTTCCTAAAATAAAAACCACTTTCGGGTCGTAACCTAAATATTAGTTCATAATTATGTTAGACATAAGAGGCATAACATTTTGTGGTTAGATATGCTGTGATTTTATCTATAAATTCAATAATACATGTATATATAAGTTTTCCAAAATATACTGTATATATAAATTTATATATATATATTTCAATTGTTTATTGTTTAAAAACTATACACAATATAAATCTTAGCACTTCTTATCATAAAAGTGGAGGTTTTTAGCGAAAGTGTTGAGAAATTGAAGAGAAATTGAAGCAAATTATAGTTGAAAATGAAATTTTTCTTAACCCTCTTTCTTGATTATTTTGATATACATTTTGTATTATTGTTTGAGTGAATAAATTAATGTCTGAATAATTTGATTATTACTGTAAGATATTATATCAGATAAACATAAATATGCGCCAAATTACTTCGTTTATTTGTTTTTTCCCACTCTTTCAAGTATTCATTCACTTAATTGATAATCGATTAAAGACTTCCTAAAGAAGTAATTATTATCTTTAGTCTCTAATCACTTCTCCAATCAATCATAAGATCTGCCATTAGATCAATAAATGCTAATTGTTTTAATAAATTCAAACGATTTGATATAAGTGTGGGTTCGCTTGAAAGTGAGAGAACCCAATAAAGTCTGCCGAAGACCCAGTTCTGTAAACCTTATCGTAGGCTAGACTGCAATACAAAAACGGTATAATAAAAGCGTTAATCAAAAAGTTATCTCACAATTGAGTAATTTTCAAATTGCAATTCGTATAATCAATAACACATTTGTCATCTGAACGTTCTTGTGCTCTATGTTTTCAGCCTTGTCTTTGACGATCAGCTAATCATTTAAATGTCCAGATTATAAGCCAATCCACTAATTCCACTCACTTTTCTCCACTTCTCTATGGAATATGATTTATGATCCAAATATGGCATTGATTTCTGCTTTGATTGACGATTAATATTTAAAGTAACACTCCTTTCAAGAGATCAAGTTTTCCTATAATAACTTTAATAAATATGTTTGATATGGAATACAGGATTGATTGGACATCAAAGTGCGATAGAATAGGGGAATAGGGTTTATATATAGAGCTAATTGCCGTCATTATAGCTATCGATTCTTAAAGATTGCATAATATTTTAGATTCTGTTAATGATTACAAGTTTTGATAAACTATTTTAAGAGTTGAATTGATATCAAATAACTTCTAATTTTGTTCTTATTTCAGTCAATCCATTAAAATATTTTGAGCGATAGTATAAATCTTGATTTTAATGATTAAAATATTTCAATTATTTTTCTTGTTTTTATTTCATAACTTTCCAAATGAAAAATATATTTTTTTTGTACATTAAAGTGAAGCGAATTTTTATTTTACTTTTAAATTGTTTTTATTTTTCGTGTTTTTTACATAAACTTAAAAACATTTGCATAACGAGGTGTGGGTAGACATCAACCACCACTCAAACCACTCCAATTGTGAACTTATTTATGTCTTCTCTTAACTTATATCGAAATAACAATAATTTCGTTTTTGAATAAATTAATTTAATATTTATTATTAAAGTAAAAGTTGGTTTAAATCAATTTTGATTTTATTTTAAATAAAAGCTAATATTTGAAAACATTTGAGTGAATGGAAAGAATGAAATACAATAATTGCTTCCGTATTACTTGAATCATTCAATTGTGTTCAGTCAAAGACCAAATTTCAACTCAAGTTATGCATTAAACACAAGGATGTTTAATGCCAAAATCGCAGTCCTCCCAGTTTGGAGAGGTGGAGGTGGTCGTAGGACTTGTCCTATAATAGGCAACAGAGTAGCTCTGTTCGAACCTTGTTTGGGGGATCATTCTATTTCTAGGGCTTGAGTTAGTCAAGATGACAGCTGACCTTCACCCAGGGTCGTTAATTGATAGCATACGATTAGCTATTGCCACGAGCCTAACAAAGGAGGATAGCTGTCGCCCTAGGGTCGAGGGTTAAGGTGTGTCCTCTTAAATCTATGAAACCATCTTTGCTGTAATACCATTAAGTGAAGTGGCGATCCCTGACTGGCTTGAAATATCCGGTTGCAGAAATGTCCAAGGGAAGGGATCTAGCTCGGAATACTCCCTAGGGTTTAGGCACTCAGAAAGATACCCCCTCTCCCTCAGGTAAATTTTAGGAAAAGGCGCCGTTTACGAAATTTTTTGTCAAATTCATTAGAAATTAGTAATATTTCACTGTTTTTAATGAAAGTATTGAAAAACCAAAAATTCACTATAATTGAGCATTATTTCACTTTTTTCGTAGAATTTTGTATAAAAATATCATAAATAAACTAAATTTTTTACTGTTTTAATCAGTTTTGTTTTCACTTGGACATCCCTGATCAAATGATCAAACAGTAGACACTAAGTCTACAGTTACTGTAGTCTCACGAGAAAGTCTTCAACAAATATGTGGAATACTTGATGTCAAAAAGAAATAAAATTTTAGAATTTTTTGGGCAGAATTGAAATATTGTTATGTTTTACAATTTTTGACATAAATTTCAATATAGTTTTCTTTTACATGCATTAAAATATCTGTCAATCTTTCTAAAGAACTAAAACAAATAAAAGGTTTTGAAAATCATGTCATTTCTAATGAATATTCAAATTATTAAAACAATTTTTAAAAAATTATTATCAAAAAGAAATTAAAGAATTTTTTTGAGCAGATTTTTCTTTAATATAAATTCATTTAAAAAATAATGAGTTTATTAATATTTTATAGTATGGATAGAAATGATAGCATTAATG
>JAQFXN010000253.1:0-25420 GCA_034693365.1 Liacarus xylariae | reverse complement strand
CTCAAGAACCAGATCCGAGCGGAGAAAAATTCTTGCAGATTCGGAATCAGCGCTTCAAACTACACCCCTGTACCAAACTTCACCAAAATCGGAACATATCCTCATAAACCTAGTTTATACCATTTATTCTTTTACTCAAGAGTTGAAGTCATTTCAATTATTAAATAAATTTCAATTAATATTTTCATAAACCTATCGCTAAGTCTAAAGAGTTTTATAAAATCAATTTAAATACAGCTCCTGTTGTATATCCAACTGAAAAATCATTTTATTTTATACTAAATATCAAACGAATAAATTGTTTGCACGAAAACATTCAAAACAACATTTATTTAGAGTTTTATTTATAGATTATATTCGTATTTAATAGCTTATTGTCTAAAGAATTGACAAAAGAATTAGAGGAATGAATTCAGATTTAGTGCAGACTTGTGTGGAGTTAATGAGCGATGAATTTCTTCAATTAAAAACAATCGAAGAAAAAATAAATAAATTCATGTCTGAAACAAAACTATTTGAAAAGTTCTGCAATGATTTCATTGAAGGCACTGAAGACTATCATCAAAATCACAAGAAATGTTTGACAAAAGGAAAACACTATTTAGAAGAAGGAAATTGTTATTACAATCAGAATAATCACAGACTAGCGGTTGATATGTATTCAAATGTAAAATATTGAAGAAATTTCTTTAGAATTTTGAAATAAAAACTTAAGCTTTTAATCGTATATTTTAAGGCAATTATGAATATTCCGTATCCGTCAGAATCGGGAACTAACGAACTCTCTTTGGCCTATTCTTCCCGTTCCAACGCATTCTATAAATTGAAAGAATACACGAGTGCTCTGTTTGACGCTAACTGTGCTCTCGATTTATTAAAAACTATTGGAATGAATTTGAGAAAAATTCATTGTTTGGTTCATTTGGACAGATATTCAGAGGCAAAACAATTGCTGACAGAAATTATGGAAAAGGAGTCGAATTCTGAAGAAAATAATTCACTTTTAGTTCACATTAAAGAACTCAAAGAACGTCTTTCTGATCGCAGTTTTGAAGAATTTGAGACTAAAAATGAAATGAACTCCGATTCGGAATCAATGGACGATATATTCCTGAATGAAAGCATCAGTACATTCATTTCATCATCAAAAGGACGCGGATATGTGGCCAAACAAGACATTAAGAAGGGAACAGTTGTGATGAGTGAAAAACCCTTTGTGTCGATACTAAATGAAGAATATCTGAGAACTCATTGCAATGAATGCATTAAAAGAGTGAACAATCAATTCATAGCCTGCACTGTATGTACTGAAGTGGTCTTTTGTAGCAAACAGTGTCTAAATAATTCGGTGGCCAATCGTCACCATCGAAACGAGTGCACTATTGCAGGTCTGTTGAGACGATACGGCAATTACGCTAATCTGATCTATAAAATGGTCGGAAGAATTGGTATCAAAAGAGTTATAGATTTATACGATGGATATGATGTAAACGAAGAACAAACCGATTCATTCCTTGAAAATTATAAACAGTTCTTACTATTCAATGACCACAGCCAACAACGTAAAGAAGTGGCCGAGACTTTTGATGTGGTTATAGCCGTGAAATTGTCGCTATTCTTATATTATATGAAAGCCTATGAAATGAATTTGATTCAACCAAAAGAGCAATTCATCAAACTTTGTCTAATCTTTATTCGAGACATTCGTAAAATTTTGATCAATTATTTTGGAATTTATGAACGAAAAGACTCGAAAGGAGGACAGGAAAAGATTGGAGATATGATTCTTATTAGTGGAACTCTCTATAACCACAACTGTTCCCCAAATATTATTTGGATTTTCAAGAATCAAAAGTTAAATTTTATTGCATTCAAAGACATTAAAGTCGGGAAAGAATTGACTGTCACTTATGGACCAACTCATGGAATGTCTCCTTTGCACGAAAGACAGCGAACACTAAAATCTAAATATTATTTCAATTGTAAATGTAATTCATGTCTCGAAGATTCAAAGTATGTGTTGGCTCTACAGTGTCTTCACTGCAAATCCGGACCAGTTCTGTGCGAAGACGTGTTTCAAGACATGAATTATTGTTTGATTTGTGGGCAAAGCTATGAGAATCTGATCGAAACAATAGTTGAATTAAGGAAATCCATTGAATCACTGGAGAACTTATTGTCTGAACTCGAAAAACATGACAACTATTCAAAAGAAAGTTCTATTCAGACGTCTATCGATTCAATAGATTCGCTCTCAAAAGTGATTTATTCCAAGAGTTTATTTTTGATTCCATATATAAAACGATTGTCTCGCTTATGCTTTTCATACAAGAAGTTCAAACTTGCAATGGATTATAGCCAACAAGTGTTGTCCACTCTTAATGACAAAACAGAGTTTGAAAGTTGTCTCGAAATGTCATTCTTTAGTCGTTCTTATTATGAATTGTTGAGACACAAGAGAAGCACTGATAAAAACGATTGGCTCTTATGTATTGATTTGAATGAAAAGATTTATAATCTATTGAAACGATTTCGAAGTGGAATTGCGAACCAAATCGACAATTCATCGGAAACACCAAATCAAACATTGAGTTCACTTAATTCAGTCATTAGTTTAAAAGAATCGATAATTAATCGAATGAGAACTCAATTCTTAAAATTAGGTCTCATTTAAGTCAAAGACAACTTTAATTGAATGAAAACAGAATATTTTTTTAAAAATTACCTTTTCATCAAATATTTTAATTTATTTCTTAGAAATTAAATATAAAATTTATATAACATTTAAATTATTCAAAATTTGGCTCATATTTAAGAAATTAATAACAAATACAACAAAAGATATACTTTTATTGATTGCTTGTCAAACAGTTTATATCAATTGAATCTTATTTAACAATCAAATCTTATTTGTAGTTTAATTACTATATATTTATAGTTGTGATAATCAGAATCTAATTAATTGACACAATGTTTGGAATCAAAATATATATTTAATGAGAAATATATTCTATTCTTCTTTCAAAGTAGTTGTGATCACAAACATTAATCCGAAGCCAACAGCCATTGAAACGAATTGTATGATTGGCGACAGTTTAGAGACTCTGTCCTTTTGTAGTATTTCAAAGAACACAATGTAAAGTATAGTTCCCGAAGCGACGGCACTCAATAGAATGGTTAATGGATTGATTTCACTCTCGGCTTCCAGTGTTTGTTGTGTTATTACAACAATTACAATACCAATCGGTGCCGTTATTGAGAAGAGAATCATATGAAACACTACTAATAGAAAATTAGAACATTTTTCATACAATTCCACACTAATTATTAAAGTTATCATTAGTTTGTGTGAAGCGATCGCTATAAACATTGTCCAGATTTGTGAGGCATTTGTTTTAACGCCAATAGATATTCCATCGAATATTGAGTGAATAGAAAAGGCGGATATTATTACTAATCCGTGAAGAAATCTAACGCACAGGGGCTCAGGTCTGACCAAATTATGCGAATGTGTCGATATATCACATTTGGCTGTCAAACAAACAATTGAAAGCAAATTAATTTCAAATATTCTGTATTTTATAAATTCTATTTGACTCAAGAACTCAATTGTTTGCTTACATTTATGACATCTGATGGCAATGAGCACCGGCTCATCCTCTTTGACAATCTGAGCACCGCTTGATTCTGACTCAACAGCACTTATTTCTGACTTCTTATCGAAATCATAAACTTCTTCTTTATTTCTGTCATTAGAATCGTGACTATCAAGCAGTGAAAGCATCAGAACTTCTGCCAAATAGACGGCAAAAAAGCCACCGCAGATCGCCAGTTCCAGGTATGGGAGGTTCAGGTCTTCAATACTTTTTTGCCAATTATTGGTTGTGTCGGAAAATACTGAATCATTACTTTTCAAGTATTGATCAAAATTAGTTCTAATCTCAGGCATCATATGCACCTTTAATTGATAAAATAGAATGCTCAATTAATATAGAAAACTTAGTAAAAGCAACAAAATCAATTAAAATATAATTTAAAATGAAAGTTAGCACTGGAGGGTCGGTTTTCATTTGACAAAATAGAATCTCATATAAATTGAACCCTGAAATATATTAGTGTATTTAACTTTTGAATATTAAACCAAAAACTTTGGTTATAATTGATTATATGAATTTGTGCACAATTTCAAAATCAATTAAATTTTGTTTCCTTGCTAATGTTTTTATATTTGTCCAAATGGTATTATTGTCTGGGTCATTGTCTGACTACAGTCAAGATTCTGAACAATTCGAGAACCAATTATCCAAGAATCTTAACTCTTAAGTTGGGACCAATGCAGACAATAAGAACGAGATGACACAAATAAAAACAAATTTAATAAGAAACACATCTAACTTATTGCTGATTTCATAAGCAAAATACCAACGTGTAACAATTTTTATAGTTAATAATTTGAACAATTAAAGAAACTATTAGAGTGATTGGTTTGCACTGATACTTTTCAAATATCAGAAGAACTACAAAACGATTTCAAATTATCTAGTGCAAATTCAAATAGTTTAAAATGAACATTTAATAGAGAAAAAATGGTTGGAAGTGACCCTAGTCCGAGTGAGTAACAAAAGTCTATGGGAAATATAGTGAGTGCAACGGTATATAAACTCAGTTTATTCCTAATGCTATCCCTTTTAATGCTGAACTAATGCATCGATTACTGTATTCCGAATCAATACTTTATGCATTCAATTACTCATATATCGTTGCACTCACTATATTTCCCATAGACTTTTGATACTCACTCGGACTCGGGTCACTTCCAACCATTTTTCTCTATTAAATGCTCATTTTAAACTAAACCTTTAATTACAAGAAATAAACTTGATTAAACTTCCAATGAATTCAAAAAAAAGATACTTTGTCCAAACATGAATCAGTACAAACCAATCACCCTAATACTTTTTTAATTCTTTCAAAAATACTAAAATAAAGAGTCATATCTTCATTACAAACTCGAGTCTATATATTAACGTATTTTCTCTACAATATCCTCGAAAAATACGATTATTGGGTATAATTAGGATAGAAATAATAATTTGGAACAATGAATCCTTTTAAAAAAGTTGCCGAGAAGTTGTTTACAAGTTTATATTTTTAAAATATGCATTCATTCTCAATGTATAAAATGTTAATATCGAGTGTCAAGTTTTGAACAATTGGATCGCAAATCGCACAACTATTTCTGAAAATATAATATTCACAAATCATATTTCGAGTGAATTATATTTTGATTTTATTAGAATTATTTTCACTCCCAGTGATTGTATTTCAAT
This sequence comes from Liacarus xylariae, assembly GCA_034693365.1. Classification (NCBI taxonomy): domain Eukaryota; kingdom Metazoa; phylum Arthropoda; class Arachnida; order Sarcoptiformes; family Liacaridae; genus Liacarus; species Liacarus xylariae. The sequence continues at coordinate 20,090 of JAQFXN010000253.1, read as the reverse complement.
ATTAAAGAAAAAATTATTTAAATTAAAATACTTACAAAAACAGTGTAGAATAGTATTCCTCCGCCTATTTGTGTCACTATTTGAACGTAAAAATTGGCCGAAAGTATCGATTTGTTTGTGTGACTCGTAGTTATAACCACTGTTCGCATTGATCTCCTCCGCGTCCATAATTGGAACAGATATAATGGAACCGTTCCCACCAATAATGTCAATATAAATAAAACACCCGAAGCTAACAACCGGTCTGATGTCAAACTCATTACTAATGAGACATTTGTAGTCAATAGGCATAGGATTCCCAAACAATATTCAAGAATTTATATTTCTTTTGCACTCAAACTAGTAATGAATTAATAGTAAAACTGATATTAAAAATAACTTCAAATCAATTCCAAATCACAAATCGTATGAATTCATAAAAATTATATCAAAATTGAGATAAAAAGGAAGCAATTAATCGATTTCATTAACGACACAACCATTCAATTCATCGAATTTTTTTAAACATTTTATACGATTTATTAGATTAAACACTAATTTGTTTTGTGGAGAAAAAGCAGAGAAAAAGATTAGATATTATTTGATAAATAATTATAATTAAATAAAATTGAAATATAAAACGCCTCAAAAACCTCTACAGCAGTATTGGTTGCATATTATGTTTGTCAAGAGTAGTCAAGTAGACCGGGGGTAGGCATAGAATATACATTGCCTCACTTGACAGTTGAATATCCCCTAACATTTTCTTTTAAAACCCTCCAGTTTTAACCAAATTTTACATGAAATCTCACAAAAAAACTTGTTTTCCTAATAATTATTTACCTAAATGTTAGTTATGATAAAGAAATTAACGCTAATTTCATATAAAACTTTACATTAAAGAATTCATTCACAAATCCAAAACAAACAATTTGTTTATATTTTATATGAAAAAAAGGTGAAAATACTTTTTATGTTTACTTAAATAGATGTTAATAAATGCCAGTATTTATATGTTTCGAGACTAATGAACTCATTCAACGTTGGATTAAATTCTCAAAAGTATTTAAACTTTTATCAATATTTTAATAAATATCTCACTTAAAAGATTTTGAAATTGGAAATTGAGTTAATATTAAATTACAGGTAAATTATATTTTAGTATTTTTATTCGAAATTTGATTAATAGAGAATACAATTGAATCGAAATGTATTATTTTGTTATCATTTTGTTTAAAAGTTGCCATAAATGACAAAAAATCATTTAAGGAGAAGTTAAACTCATTTAAGAGGAAAGAACGAAAAGTATTTCATGTTTTGGTTATTATCGGTAAACTCTAAAATCGATTTAATTTGTAGTAAAAAAAAACACAAAACTTTTAGTAATGAATAAAAATGATTATATTTTTGAATAATTAATGTAAGTTTGAATTCATTAGAGAAAATAAAACATTATTTTCGTTTAGTGAAGCGAAGTCTCTCCTGAAAAAACTGGATCACAATCTGCGGACACTTATGGTTTGCGATATTTGCGGGCACTAAGTCTGCGTCGACGCCTCCCTGCCATTGGATCAGATATAGGAGATCGCCGTCTATTAAAGCATTTGATCAAAATTTAAAATATTTTAAAACCTAAACTAAATAAACATTCTCTACATATTTGAATAAATGTTCTCAAAGTCCATAACAGAGAAAAGATTACAACTAAATAGTTGCCAATCATTCAAAACAATTAATAAAAATAATTATAAAAAAATCTCAAATATTTCCTGAAACTTAATGACTCAAAGTTTAGAGCAGAAAAAATTGTTTTTAACTATATTTCACAAATACTTTGAGGCGAATTATAAATTAATTTAAAACTAATTTACTTACACTTTGACCCAAAAATAAATATTATATTTCTATTAATGGATTGTAAAATATGTACACAAAAAATATATTACAAAATCAAACGCTTAGTTCTATTATTTCACATTTCTCTAAAAAAATTATCTCAATTTACGTATCAAAACAACAAAACATTAAAAAAAATTTCTAACTAATAGTTAACATAATATTCTGTTCACAAGTATTCACACTTTAAAAACTTGTTTTAAAAAATAAATATATTATATAATTCAAGACAAGAATATAAATGATTAAAAAATATGGGGAAAATGTTTTAATACTTTCAAGAGCTTTATAGCCAATACAATAAGAGCCAAAAGAGGAATTGAATGTCAAATATTAAAGTGGGAGGAAATGGTGTTTTACATTAATAGCTTTTTTAGAGACAATGAAATGCAATTAATATTCACCACATTTAAAATATAAATAATCGAATAAAAAGAATGGTTGGCATAGATTTGTTTACTACTGTTTGAACAGTAGTCCGGATCAGTTTAAAACAGTGCTAAATATTAAAAACAATTTTAGAAAAGTCTAAATATTATTTCAATTGGACAGCCGTTAGAGTTTAGAGCGCTTTAAATTAATTTAGTATTTTATAAATATATCAATACTTATTATTAAAAGGGAGTTTGAGAATTTCAATTGAGTTTTCTTCTGTAGTCAATGGAATTTATTGAATTATATAATGGGAAAAGTTTTAAGGTATCATTTCACCAATGAATTCTGTGAAATAAGAACAAAACATGTTTTTACCCAGAAGTAAATGAAATAAGAGAATCAGATCTGTCAGACTATAACTGCAATTCATTCCAAACTCACTCATTTTGTGCTTGGATTGAATTTAATTTTCTTATAATATCATTTATATTGGTTTTAATGCATACTTAATACTAAATTATTGGTTATAAAGGGGTAAAAAAAGTAAATAGACTTGAATTTTTGTTTTTTTAAGTCACAAGTATAACCCCCATCGGTGCCTACCATTGATATTAAAAAAAAATGACCAGAATTCTATGGCCAAAATGGAATAACCAGATAATTGTTCAATTTGGTGCACAAATAGATGCAATAATTGGCTAGAATTAGTAAAATCAAGTGCCCTGACTGGCCAACACTATCTTCTATTGATAATTGCTAAAATATTGTTCAGAGGTTAATGGATGGGATAAAAACCCTAAACTCCTTCATATCCTAAAATCCGATAGGTTTGCGTTGACTTTCTATTGGTCGAGCGCTTGAAACCTATCTTTTGAAACGATGTTTGGGCACTAAGTTTTATAACACGAACTTAATTATCGACTAATTGTTAAATTATAAAAGAATTGAAACATTTTAACTGCATTTCAAACTTAATTCTCTAATTTGAGGAACGCTCAATTTTTTAATTGTAAGTATTTTTTTCTCAACTCTACTATTAATAATGTGTTTGGACTTCGAGAACATTTGATTTTAAAAAACTGAGAAAATAATAAATACTGAGTTCAGTGACGCCAATGATCTTCTCGGCCTCAAAACCTCTGGCAAAACCAATTGCCTCTCGAGTGGAACCGGACTTCTTAGGACTGGGCGTTGATTTCTTAGCCGGCGATGAAGACTTCAGTGGCTTTTGTGCCGAAGACTTGACTTTCTGTTCGTATTCATCGATCAATTCCTAAAATATATAACGAATGAGAGATTCGACAAAAGACTGAATCAAAACATCGACCATAACTACCGGACACTCGAGGTTTTCGTGGGCTGTAATGCAAAACAAAGCAAAATGAGTTAAGGGTTACAACTGATCAGACATGAGTGGCCATACGTTCCCACGTGTTGTCCTCATCGCTATAGCCCTGCCATTTGATGAGGTACTCGGTCTTGCCGTTCCTGCGCCTCCTGTCCACCACACTCTCCACTACGTACTGGCCGTCATCCCCCGCCTCCTCATTGCCCTCCTCTTCGGCTGCCTTCGCGTAATCCTTTTCCGTACTGTTCTTTGCCTTTTTGGGTGACTTTCCCTTTGAACCCGATTTCCTTTTGCTTCCCTTTGCCATCACTTAATGCTATTAATTGTCAAATAATTATTAATTTTAATGAACAGTAATTCAATTCAATTATAATTACAGTCAATAATCAAATGAACGTATATTTGATTTGAATCTATAATACGATAAACAGTATTAAAACAATAATAAATAGGTATTCAATAACAGGTTAACTGTTGGCTATGAATGTATGCAAATAATGGCTTTGTATTATTCAACTCAAACATTATTTTGAGCGCAATTATAGCCGCTTTAAAAAATCCCTTCACTTTTGCCCCTTTGCTTACGACAGCATTGGTTAGACATAAATATCGTCCAACAGTTTCACTCATTGTTTATTTGGGCGATGTTTTTGAATGGTCTATACATCACATTAAAGAGGGATAAAAGTAAAGGGGTTTTAGAAAATATAAGACCAAACGTCTGGACTGTATTGTATTGAATGCTGGATTTGAAAGTTTATATTAATATTTGCGCTAAATTTAAAACTCAACTAATTATTAATTAATAAATGAAATACTTTTATGAATTAGTTTAAGAAAAACAGAATTTTATTTTGAATGCAATCAAATATTAATTGATTTTTAAATGTAATTTTGAGATAATTTTTGTTTAAACAAATAATAAGCCATTCCTTCACCGAAACAGACAATTAATTATAGTGTAATTGAATTTTGGTTATCAATTGAAGCCATTCTTCAACTGTCCGACAGTTATATTCTGTACTTCTTTAGTGGTGAACGTCAGCTGTAATTCCCGGTCCAATAGATTCCTCACTTCGACGGACATCAATGAATCCAATCCAATGTCACCTAATTTTTTACTAGCATTGAGTCCATTCATGTCTTTCATTCCCAGAATATTACAAACAGAATCCAGAAGTGAAGCACTGGAGTCGTGTTCTTCTTCGGTGTCCTCTGTTTTGACAAAAGAGCAGCAAATGGAGTGATTTGACTGAAGGAAACGATCCAATTGTGCCAAACAGGAGACTATACGCTGAGCTGAATATCCAGAAGTTGTCTATAAAGTGAAGAGAAAAGTATTTTTAAAATGAATTAAATAATCAAATCTAAACTCAATGACTGACAAAATTTCTGTCCATTTTATGGTCGGCAACAATGCCAACGTCACCGACGAATCCCCATTGAATGGCCAAACCATGCAATCCATCAGCTCTTCGTTTGTCGCAAATGCGTTCGAGTATAGAGTTGGCGAACGCATAGTTGGTTTGTCCGGCTATTCCTCGACCACAAGAACAGGAAGAAAATGCAACGAAATAATCGATGGGTTGAGACAATTGTCGCAACAATTTGTCAAAAATTAAGCCCTGAGTTGACTTTGAATTCATGACTCTTTCAAACTTTTCTTTGGACTGATTTATAATCAGGTCGTCTTCGAGTACTAAAGTTAGTAAAAATATTCCTCCAATTGTTCCCAATTCTTGCGCTTTGAGTAAAATATTTTCGGCGCCACTAATATCGGACGCATTATCTGTTGTGACTATTATTTTGCACTTCTTTTCCTTTAGTCTGTTTATAGCAAACTCTTGAGTCGCAGTTTTGATACCAGACCTGGAGGTGAGTAAGAAATTTCTGGCATTTCGTTCGTACATCCAATACATCAATTCAAGACCCATTCCTCCGAGTCCTCCAGTTATGATATAAGAATTAATTGGATTGAAGTAAGTTTGCGGAATCGCACAGATAGTCATCGGTTTGGCAATGGATAACAGATTCGGTTCTTCGGCGCGCATTTTAATCACAAGTTTTCCGATATGTTTTCCCGAAGACATGAATCGAAACGCGGATTCAGTTTCATCGGCAGAGAAGACCGATTGAGGCAATGGCTGTACGACTCCTTTTTCTATACCGTCGGTCAACAACTGCCACATCTGTCGTCTCTCGCGTTCAACCGTTTTAGTGACCAAATTGTTGAGATTCGGGAACAATGCGTCCAAATATATGCCGTGAAATGTTTTATTCTTCAACAGTAAACTCATATCCATGTCCTCATTGTTAACGAATTGGTATTTTCCGATCTCACAGAACCTCCCATTTTCTGCCAGACATCGAATACTCGCCCAAAACATATCGTCAGTCAATGAATTCAAGACAACATCAACTCCTCTGCCATTTGTCTCTTTCATTATCCGTTCCTCAAACATCACATTTCTGGAGCTCGAAATACAAGAGTCAGACAATTGTGGAAAACGTTTTTTAATCCAATTTATCTTTTCATTTGTGCCAACAGTTGTGAACACTTTACAGGACATCGACAAACATATATTAATAGCCGCCTGACCTACACCTCCTGTTCCCGCGTGAATCAGTACCGATTCGCCACATTTCAGTCGACCTCTGATTATAAGTGCGTAATAAGCGGTGGCATAAACACAGGGAACAGTGGCCGCCTCGAGCATTGACCAATTGTCGGGCACAGACCACAAGAAGTCTTCAGTGGCTATAATGCTTGTACTCAATCCTAAACTGCTATTCATTCCCATTACTCGCAACCCGTTATCACGTCTGCGACCGACAAACTCCAGTCCCAACACGACGTCATCCCAAGACATATGCGATGACAAGTCAGCCACAGATAGTCTGGCCGTTGCGTGCATTACATCCTTGAAGTTTAGAGGACTATAATATACATCAATCAGAGTTTGTTTCGGTGCTGTTCTGTTCAGTGGCCACAAGACATTTGGTGATTCGCACCATTTGAATGAGGATAAGTCACCGAACTTTAATTGTCTAATTTGACCGAAATTTGTTTCTCTCGTTTGTGGCAATTCAGGCAATACTATGTGTCTAAAACCGCCCCAAACTCTGTGCCGAAACACATTTTGGAGTAAATCTGTTTGTTTTGCTTTATTTAAAGCCTTTTCGAAACCAATTTGTTTTAAGTCATAGAAAAGCGATCGAACTTTGAAACCATTTTCTTCTTTTTTCAAACCTTTTATTAAACCAATTATTCCATTCAATTCATTGTCTGATATCAACCAAATTCGGTCAACACTTTCCTCATTCATCGCATATTTCAAGGGTTCTAACCATTCGAGGCTATAGTTGTTTATATGGATTTCGACATCTCTTTTCGGGCTTTTGTCTACTTTTCTAAATAGTATTGAACTACAGGTGAATGTGTCTGATTTTTTGCACACATACTCCAGGTTTGCCTCTTCCGCATACTTTATGAAATTCTCTGAACTTCTTTTAAGAGCTTTGGAATCGATTGTTGGACACAATATCTGTTCACAGGGAAGAACATTATCTCTAATGAATGCCAATAGAAATCCTCCGTCAGTTAGTGTTGTCTGTATTGACCGCAACAGCAATTCATAATCCAATTGTATCACTGACTGATTCAATGATATCTTCGGATCGCGGAATATAACAACATTTTGTGGATTCAACTGTCGATAAGGAATAATAGATTTATTTATATCAAAAACTTTGAATTTCAATCGCTTTGAATCTAAAATATTTTGTGGCAATAATTCTCTATTCGGATGACATAATGTGTATTCAATATTGTAGATTGCAGGTCCCGGTTCAGTTCGAGCCACTGTTCTCATTGTATTTCTATAAAATAATTGTTGCGATGAATTGATTTCTAAAATCGATATTTTTTTATTAAAATTTGTATTTTCTATAATAACATCCAAATGTGTTCTCAAAAATCTTTCGGTCAAAAGAGTTGAATGAATTAAATCATTATCTAATTCTGAGCTAAAATTATCTGAATTTTTATTTATTTGAGAATTAGTTTTTGCGTAGATATTAGTTATGTATTTCATCAGACCTTCATCTTTAAGCGAGTGATCGCTATCTTTAATTTCATTACAGTTTACATCAACTTCTTTAACATAATCTTGCGTTTCGTGTATTTGTTTTCCAACTTTTTCAATAGTTTTATTGCATTGTTTTGAATAATTATCTATCATCTCAACCAAACTCTTATCAATAGCTTTATTGTCTTCGTATGGAATTAATTTATACTTTTCTAAAATAATTTCTCCGTTTTGGGCCATTTTTCTGGCGATTGGTGTCAGTATAAGATTTCTAACTGCCATCCCATTTGTCTTTATCTCATTTGTATAATAATCCTTAAATATGTCAACAGTGAACTCGTTTTTACCACTTTCTAACTTATGGCCAAAGAGTAACATTAGATTGATTTTCAATGTCTCTATACGTGTGGGAACGCAAAGGAAACGTTTAGTTTCTGCCCAGAGATGCATTTGGAGTATTGCGTCCATAAAACCAATCAGATTTCCCATCCATTTAATTGTGGCTTCACTTCCATCACTACTTATATGAGTTATGTTCTGAAAATTGTTTCCGTAATCATATCCACGAACTCTTATTTCTTTATAAAAATCATTTCCAGAAAGTATTTTTCGTTCACTTCTATTATTTTGCTCTTCTTTCTCAAATATAACTTCGTTTTTATCTTTGAGGACAGATATATATCCGTTCGCACAAATAGTTTTGTTTACCACAATTGCGAATTTGGAAGTGTCTTTGAAATAAATACATTTGAATACCGTTTCATCAGTGCTGAGATGTGTGGCCTCATAGAAATTAACATTCCATATATGAACCGGAAGTTTCTGAAAATCCGGTTCACATAAACTCTGAGCCAATGTCTTCCACGCGAGGAATAGGTAGCCCATCGCTGGATATAGAACTCGTCCATCGATGCTGTGGTCACTGAGATATTGGTTTTGGTCGTTAAGAGAAACGTTGAACTTTTGAACCGTTTTAGAAGTTTGTGAATAATAATTCGGGAATTTAGTCACAAATCTTGATTTCGTGTGATTCCATGTAATTAAAGGTGATATAAGGTCTGTCCCCCGAGGAATGGGATAATTGACTTTTGGGTAAAGTTTTCCGATGTCCACAGATCTGCCAGTTATGTAGAGCTGACCCAAAGCTGTTAACAAAGTCATTAAATTTTCGGAATTGTTATCCTTTTTCAGCAATTCGTTGTATAAAATATTGTGATTCGCATCAAAACTCTTTGCAATTGAATTACGTAAGAGACCGTAGGGTCCGATTTCAAGGAACAGACAATTTTTTGGTGCTTTGATTAAACAATCATAGAATAAAACCGGTTTAAATAGATTTTGGATAAAATATTCTCCTGAAGGCCACTGACATAACTGATTCTGCCATTCATTTTGTGAATATGTAGTGGAAAGCCATCGATTGGTTCTCTGTTTTGGTTTTATATTCAATTTAATGGATTCGTTGACAAAGCCCTCGATTTTGTTCATATTCGGCGAATGAGCCGCCAATCCGTGATTTTCAACTTCTCTCACAAATATCTTCTCTTTATTGAGATTATTAATAAGTTTTCGCATATCATCAACAGTTCCACTCATTGTCACCATATTTGGTGAGTTATTACAGGCGACAGCAATACTACCAAAACATTTATTCTGTGCCTCAGACCATGAAAGACCCACCGCTGCCATCGTTCCAACGATTGAACTGATTTTTTCCTTTGAAATAACTGTGCGATGAATAAACTGAGATATTCTGAGGGCGTCTTCAGCTGTAATACATTCGTCGGCATAAGCGGCAGCTATTTCTCCGACTGAATGTCCAATAATACCATCAGGTTTTACACCCAATTCGTTGAGTAAATCAAAGAAACCTATTTGAAGAACTGTTAATGCAGTGAATATGGGCTCGAATTCGGAGCAATTCTTCTTAAAATCACTTTCCATTAAATATTTGTACAATACTTGCACATCAGCTCCGATTGATTTCAAATAAGTCAATGATCGGTGCAATGATTTGGAAAATATATCGATTTTAAGCAATGATTGGGCCATTGATGACCACTGACTGCCCAAACCTGTAAACACAAACCATAGAGGCCTTCGCTGATTGCCCTCAACCAGACATTTATCCACTATTTTATCGAAACATTTCTTCTGTTCATTCAAAATGAAAAAACCTCTGGAATTCATTCCACTTTCTGGAGATATGTCTGAAATATCGTTCAAAAGTGATAGAAATTCTTTCGTCAAGTTTTGGCTTTTATTTTCTAATTTCAATAACTTCTGTTCAACCAATTCGTTATTTCGGCCACAAATCAATACAATTCTTGGAATTGGATCACAAATGCAATAACTTTTTCCGTCTAATAGTTTGTCGTCAAAAGACTTTACAATTAGAGTTGCATTTCCGCCACCGATTCCAAAGTTATTAATACCAACAATACCGCCATTGAATTTCATGGGTTTATTACAAATAACAACTGATCCGTCAAACAGTTGAGGTATTTTTGGATTTGGAATCTTATGATTAAGACTCGGAGCCATTATTCCTCTTTGGTATGCAATTATAACCTTGATCAAAGAGGCCAAACCAGCCGCTCCTTCTGTGTGACCTATAGTTGCCTTAATTGAGCCGATAATCAGAGGCTTAGTTCTTGTATTACAAACAGATGTGGCAATTGCTTTAACTTCTGTTGGATCTCCTGCTGGAGTACCCGTTCCATGTGCTTCAAAGAAATCAAAGTCTTGGCCATTAATACCTGCGCTGGTCATAGCCTCGGAGATTACTTTTTCCTGTGTCTTCCAACCCGGAAATGTGAACCCTTTCCTCTTAAACCCATCCACATTCACTCCGATTCCCAGAATTTCGGCGTAAATTCTTTTTGCCTCCGATTTCTTTTGCACGAATACACAAACGGCTGCCTCTCCTGTAAATCAATATATTATCAGAAATCAGTGATTGCTTTTACAAATCAAACCAAAGAATAAATTTCTACTTAAACTGCAATTATTTTGGTTTAAATGAATGATAAGATCAGTAGAAAAGACTCAAAAAAAAACAATAAACGATTTGAAAAGTTCAGTCACATTGAGTTCATTTCCAAATAATTAATAAAAAGAAAACATTTCTTAATTTTCAAACCTTTCACATATCCGTCCGCGTCTTTATCCCAGAGCTTACAAACAGAATCGGGCGCTAATGTGTTCATTAAGTTTTGCCAATAACACCTAGATGGATTCATTGTTAGATTACAGGCCACTACTACTGCCTGATCGCATCGACCATTGATTATAGATTTGATAGCAATGTCTAAACAGGTTAGACTTGAAGCACAGGCATTGTCCAGAAAACAAACGGGTCCTCGAAAGTCGAAATAATAAGGAATTCTTGAGGAGAAATAACTGAATATATTCTCTGTGCGTTCGATGTCATTCCTTAGACCGGACTCTACCTCATCGACCCACGAGCCGAAGAAGAAGCCCGTATTACTTCCACGCAGTGATTCGGGATTTATTCCTGCATTTGAAATATTTTAATATAAATTGTATTTATAAACTAAAATACTCTTTTAACATTGCTAATCTAGCAACTTATTTGCGCATAGAGTTTGTGTGAGAAACCAATTGTGCAAGGTCTATTATATTTGATTGTTTAAAGAATATTTAATTAGATTTTTGAATTAATTAGAGCTAAAAATAAATAAATACTAATCTTAAAATAATTATATATTTTTATTGATTTTGTTTTGTCAAGAAATCAAAGCAAATAATACCGGAGTCACAAATGCAATTGTATGTGTTTTCCATCAAAATTCGATTCATTGGGTCCAAAACATTCGCCTCTTCATCACTATATCCGAAAAATTCTGCATCGAATTTGTCGACATCTCTGAGTTTAGCGGTTCCTTCGGGCAAACCATAAGTTCCTTTCGGCCACCGCTGCTCATCGAATGTTACCAAACACTCGCCGTTAATAAGCCTTTCACTGAATATATCGATGTTTTCACATTCAGGAAATCGACCGGAAATACCACTAATCACTAAATTCTCCTTTGCTTTCATTATTTTGTAAACTTTGTTGAAAATATTTTGTAATCAACTTAAACGAGAAAAAAATATTAATTTGTTTACTTTAAATTTGAATTTCGACTAATGAGTGCTAATATTATACCCTCTTTTATATACTAATCACAGAAATTCAATGAGTTTATGGAATTTTTTGGAACCGATCATAACATACACGCGAAGTGTTTTGTCTCAAATGATTGTTTTATTTTCATATAAAACTTTTTAATTTTTTTATCTCAACATTTCCAAATTCATAATCATATTTACAAAACTGTGAAAATTAATTGAATTTATTAGTTATTTAAATTAATTCAATCGTTTGAATCGTACGAAAATGAACGAGAATTGGATGTCTTGACTAAGCCTTAGAAATCCTTTTGGTTTGTTATATACGTCAAACAACTTTGGTTTGATGTCCTGTGATATGTCATCACTTATACCGCTATGTCCTAGATCATGTCTTTTAACATGTGCAACACAAGTGACCATATTATAAGTCAATGATTGTTTTTTAAATAAAGTTTTTTCGCGTGTTATCACTTCAGTGTTTCTCATTTACATCAAAATATTCAATAAAAAATCTATTTTTATCTAAATTTCCTCTAAAAAATAATTCTAATTTAATAGTGTTATACAGATATCTTATGAAGAGATGGAGATTTCATAATGTTTCACATATAGAGTATAAGTTTCAATCTTATAATTATCATTGCTTAATATTTACTTTATAAACAAGATTCATTTAATAATAAATAGATTTTATTTTTTAGCCAAAAATTAAGACTTATATTTTTAAAAAAAGTTAAGCCAAAGATTCTCTATCAGTGCTAATACTCAGTGTATAGATAAAAGTTAAATTTCAAAATGCTTTTATTTATAAAAATAATATTAATTTATTTATTATACAACAAACATATTTTCATTAATTGCGAAGTTTTAAAAAATAATAAGACTATTGACTCTAATAATGATTACGATTACGACAATCAAACAAATGATAAGATTTTTGATTTGATTGAAGAACAAGAATTAATTGATTTAATTAAAGAGACCGAAGCCTCTTATATATCCTTAAACTTGAAAAACTTAACAAAAGATGAAAAAGAATTGAACAAAAAAGCCAAAGAATATTTGGATAATAAGAATACTGAAAACTCTGAAGAATATTTCAAAGAATTGGAGTTAAATGTGACAAAATTACAAGAGGCTGAAAGACTTAAAGCCCAAAGCGATAATAAATACGTTAATCCGATCGCCAGAGAAGCAATCGATAGATTCGAACTCATGAGTAGACCACTCATTAGAAAACTTATGCCTATAGGTCTGCCCTTAACTGATATGATTTACGAGGGTGATTTGTCGCCCCTGTGTTTGGCTGCTTTAATCAGATTGTCAAAAGGAATTAAAGAAAAATCTCTCTGGGCTTTCAAATGTGAGTTGTTCTTAGAATCTGTGTTATTCGTGAAGAATTGATTTATTATCCTTTAATTAAAAGAATATTAATATAAATTAGGGGTCGATTCTATGGGAAGAATTCCGTCCGGAATTTTCGACGGCACGACATTTGATTTTGGAGAATATGATCAGTGCTTAAACAGCGCAATGCCTACAACACCATCAAGTGATCTCGTAATTAAAGGTATTGTAAGTTTGTTATTAAGAAGAACACCTATCAATCAGAAATGTAGGAGGGAGAGGGAGGGAGGAAGAGAGAGAGACCGGAATACCCCATCTGGAACACATGATTTTCGATGAAAAGCAGACAATTCTCAATGAGCTCTCACTCTTGACTTCATAATTTTGAATTGATTTTTTAGAGTTTTCCGACAAAACAGAAATCACCCATTACTATATAAAAATTTCATTATAGTTATAATATATTCTCCTTCACAATGCTAATTTCATATGGACTAAATCTCAGAGATGTGGAAGGAGGTTCAGTCAGGAATACCTCCCGTCGTTTTGGACATTCCACATCTCTGATCTAATGTGTCGCATCACTAATCTTTTAATTTTATGACTTATTATATGAGAAGATTTAAAACTTAAAACGTTTAAGAAGAAGCAACTTATCTAAAGTCTTATAATATCGTGTTGCAGTGTAATAGTGACATACAGTTAAACATTAAATCAATATTTTTGCAAACTTTATTAATAAACTAATTTATTTGACTAATATTTTTACCAAATTTTTTACCAAATTATTGATTTAATGTTTAACTGTATGTGACTATTACACTGCAACAGGTAGTCATCTTATGAGACTTAAGAAGAGTTGCTTCTTCTTAAACGTTTTTTAGTTTTAAATCTTCTCATATTTTGTTTCAAATTTTGTTTTTAATCACCTAAACAGCCAAATACTGCATCGGAGGTATTAGTTCTAAAGATCTAATCGACAAGTTTTCATACGCTGGAGGTATTGATAAAGACACTCAGGCGGGGGTGAAGAACAAGCTATTCGGCCATAAAAATGTGCGTTTAATATCACGCGAGGCTTATATAAACGCCATCAGCAAAGCTTCAAAAGATTCAGGAATTAAAGACAATTTACTCGATTTCTCAACAGTAGCCGACTTCACTTACAGAGGAAAGGGTATTCCGATTGGTATTTGCATACCTGAAACTTGTTCTGCACTAGAGATCAATGAATTCTTTAATAAAAGTATTTATATCAAAGATATTATAAAATAAATCAATTTATAAATGTTTTAAATATTAAAATTATAATATCTTTCCAATGAAAGCTATTTATCCTAAAACTGGTCTTCCATTCGGTATCGCTGGGGGCTGTCATTCCATAGATGACCCCATAGTTCTGGACACCCATCAGATAATAGCCATGTAATCGATTGCTACTGTATTTTACAATTTAATCAATTTATTAAAAATTTGTTTTTGTGTTGCATTAGTTCCACGTTTGCGATACTCTTTGTATTAGTGATTGTCTCATCAATTGTTGATTCGATAACAAAAAAAGACAATTATTTGAAAATCCGAAACAGTTTTGCGACTAAACTACTCTTCAGTTTTTCATATAAGAAAAATGTAGAGGTTTTGGGTTCTCCGCCCAAAAAAATTCGATGTATTGATGGCATACGAGTAATGGCTTCCGTTTGGATATTCATAGCCCATTCATACCTGTTTAATATAATCCTATCGTTCAGTTGGAAGCGACCAAAGGCTACATTCCTTCCTGTGTTTGAAACCGATGAACGATATCTATTGGTCCGAAACGCATACCTCACCGAAACTTTCTTTTTCATGAGGTATTGAATAAATTTGGTTTTATATCAACTCTAAAGCTTTTAGAATAATATTCATTTTTTTTATTTTGAAAAATAGTTCATTTTTGTTCACTTATATAATGTTTCCAAAAATCGAGCGAATGAAGGGTCGATTTAATTACTTCCTATTGCTTTTCATTCGTTGGTTGCGTTTTATTCCCACATTAGTCGCCTCAATATTTCTACTATATTTGGCCCCATTGTTTGGTTCGGGGCCCATATTCAAGTCAGCCTATCAGACCATGAATTATCCCTGTTATAAGAATTGGTATAAGAATATTCTGTTTGTAAATAATATATTACTCGAAACAATTGATGAAATGGTAATTTTAAATTATTTTTTATTTCCTAATTAACGCACTATTATTAATGTTGAATTGATTTACACCCCAGTGCAACGGTCCATCGTGGTATCTGAGCGCTGAGTTCCAACTCTTTATTTTCGCTCCACTACTATTAATATTACTCTATCGAAAGCCAAAATTCGCAACAATTTTATTAGCATTTCTAACAGTTTTCGGTTGTTTAACATCAATTCTACCGGCGCTTATTTTAGATAAAAGGCCCACAACAAACTTGATCAATTTTGAAGATCCAGAACAATTATATATCGATTTATATTACTACCTCTACCCTCCCTATACACATCTGTCTGCTTATATGCTCGGAATACTTGTCGGCTATTTAATGCTCAAACACTCGGATTATTGTCGAAATCTCAATCGACTAACCGTTTGGCTGATTTGGATCGTAAGCATTGGGTTAGGAATATTTGCTTTTACATTTAATAAAGATTGGAGTAAACCAGGAAAAGCACCCAAATATGAAGAGGTTCTGCTTTTAATTGCGGTTAAGAGTCTTTGCATTTCTGGTTTCACATGTGGTCTAACTTTTAACTGCGCCAATGGTTACGGAGGTATTGGATATTCTTATTATTAGTTATTTAGATATTTCTTATAATCAGAATAATCTTTTATTAAGGATATCTAAATAAATTCCTTTCGTGGAAAGTATGGGTGCCATTGGCCAGACTATCGATGGGAGTCTACTTATATCAAATGCCGGTTATCTTCCACAGAGTCTATTCGACTAAATATTCAATTGAAATGACTGATCATTATATCGTTAGTTAATTCTAATAATAATAATTATTATTTTTGATTTTAATCATTTTTAATATTATTAATTCATTTTCAGTTAACAACAGTTGCTTTTGATTGTATTCTCACATTTATTATCTCATTCATACTCTATATGCTAGTGGAGGGACCCTTTGGTAATATAACTACATTATTAACAACACCTCAGACGAGGCCTCAGAAAAGTCTTGGCGAAAATTTTAATAAAAATATTAGTATAAATAAAAATAATGTCCAAATAAGTACATTCAAAACAGTTAGCGAATCAATTGATAATAACAATAATCTCAGTAAAGGTACAATCAACCCTCTTTTTATAACTGAAGAAAGTGTTAAACTTTGATGTTCTTCTATAATTTAAATTGTGAACCATGTCAATTATTGTATAAACGAATAAAACTAAATTGATTTTTATAAACACTTTTTTTAATTAATATTTAACATGAATTTCATATTAAACCATATAAAGCTGATATGAGATGAATATGTATTTCTTAATTTGATTCGTACAGTAAGTTATAGTTTTGGTTCGGTATCCTAAGTATCTTCGAGTATACCTAAAATTCAGATTCTATGAAAACTAACTATATGTATATGTCCAGTGGTGTCCGCCTTACTTGTATTTTTCAAGTGACGCAAGATTTTTATGCGCAGGGTACAAAATGGAAACGAATCTATATACTCCTTTTTTCTTCGAAAGCGTAGTTAATAAAAAGTAAAATTATCTGTTAATAAAATTATGTTCAATTTCTTTCATTTTCCCAGTCTATGGATTTGATACTTCATACCACTATTGCTTTAGACATTAGAATTTTGCGATCCACAAAATGTGAATAAAAATCTTGCGTCACTTGTAAAGTACAAGTAGAACAACAGTGTATATGTCACTGAAACGATATGCGCCAATTTTAATTTGTATTTATCTCTTATTTGGAATAAATTTCACAAATATTTGTATATTTGTAATTCACTCCATTGATGCAACCATATTAGTATTTTAGCAGTATATTAGACCCCTTATCAGTGCACTAAACATTTGTCCATTGTTTTAATGAACATAAATATTCCAAATGTTAAACTTCAAAAAATTCAGCGTATATAGGATCTGGAAAAATTTAAACTTAGGAAAGGTATTCCAAACTGATTGGAAAACACTGGAATTTTGTAATTGTGGACAAAATTGATAGAATACTCTTCGGAAACAAAAAGTTGAAGCAATATTTTTTTAGTTTTATAGGACGCATAAAATTCTATACCCATTTGGCCATTTCCCTAATTTATAATAACTTATTATTAATAAGTTATTCTTCAATCAAAACAAACTAATCAATTTAAATAAATAATAATTTAATTCAATGCAATTCTTAATTCACGTATAGTTGTAATTAATTGTATTTAAAGTCAATTATTGTCTAATATTTTGTTTACAAAAACTTGTTTTCAATGATTGAATCAAAACACAAAACAAAATATGTCTTTACTATAGAATGTTTGAAAATATTTTTGATAATTCTCAACACCTGTGCTATCAGATTAAATCCTTCCCTTACACTGATAATAGCATTCTTTCATAATCTTATAAATTAAATAAAAAATATATTTTAAATTTTATTAAAATGAAAAGTAAATTTCTTAGAAAAAAATATGAATTATTTCTAACAATTATTACTTGAGCCAATTTTTATTTATAGTGACAGTTCCCTTGCTTAATATATTTTTTTCCTAAATCCTATCTTTGGTTATAAAACATTTGTTCAAATATATTTGGAAAATTCATAGATGGCGTTAGTTGCAGTGAAATGAAAGATATTTCTTGGGGCGAAAGTCAGTTGAATGTCAGCAGAAATAATTGTCAAAAAATTGATTTGGAATCTTTTACTAAAAAATAAAAGTTTCAATCTCTCACTAAAGGTATCATTAATTTTTAAATTTCATGAAATTTTGCAACATTTCTGAAGAATTAATCATTTTATTAGGAAAAGCTTTTTGCTCCTTCCCTGGTTAATTTAAAATCGACTGTAATGTAACAACAGTTAGATTCAATATTCAAATGGTTTTACTGCAAATTTAGTTTATTGTTGTATTTAGCATGGTGAATATAATTACAGGTTTATATTTAAAATTAAATTATTGTATGAATAGTAATAATAAAATAAATAGATTAGAAATAATTGGCCCAAAAACCATCACAAGTGGCTGCATATGGATTGACGAATACATTGGGAGCGTTAGTGTTCAGGTTCTTCAATGTGGGCACAGAGTCAGTGATAGTTCTATTGACAAACTGTGGCCACCCGGGGGCGGGGGATCTGAACAGAAATAGATTATATTTATTAGTATTAATGTTAAAGCACTTCAAATATATCAATGTTTACCCGGATTTTGCAAAATCAGTCCAAAAGCCCAACACCTGATTACTTAAGGCAAGATTGAAAGGAGTGGCTATACTGGGGTTAATGAATGGTAAACCGAACACAAATGGCAGCTCTGCTGTATGGGTGACACCTAATTGCTGTTCAAATGTTACGTTCGCTTCAGCCGTCACTTCATAGAAGAATACATTACTTTGCGGTGACTTTGCCTTATAGTCAATGGCGAACTTATAAGTAGAGCACGTGATGGCAATGTCACCGAAGAATTTGTAAAATGCGAACTGAAGTGCAGTTACATTATTGGTGTCGACACCACTCAAATAGAAATTGACAGCACTGTTGACATCAAAGTTCTTATACGTCTGTTGGCTCTCATTCACCAATTCTATGAATAGGTCTTTAGCCAAAGTTTCCAAAACTTGAGTTCTGGGGAAATAGAAATTCGCCAGTTCTCTGCCCTCGTCCTGTGCCACACCAGCTATGATATAGATTCCTACAAAATATAAAATTTAAAAAAATATATAAAACTCAAAACAATTTTAAAAATATTTGTAAGAATTTTATGTCTAATATTAGAGGTGACCAATGATCTCAAAATCATTGGGAGGGGAGGGGGAGGGGGTATAGGGTAATGATAAGAGCCTCAAAATCAAATGGTCTGAGCGTATAGAGAGGGGTATGTTCAACAGGCAATTATTTGCAGAATTTAATTAAAAATGAGATAATTTAATAGAATTTCGATTTATTCTAGAAGAAATTAATATAATCTGACAGAATTCAAGTTACAGTGGATGATGATTGTTATGAAGTTAATTGGTTTATATCATTTGGTTCATAATAACCGTAAAAATGATTATAGACTCATTAAATAAAAAACGAATTCTATTCAGAAAATAAATTATAAAATACTGTATTAAATATAAATATCGAAAAACTATATGTTCTTTGCTGTTTTAATGACATTGAAGTATTTTTAATGACAGTTTACAATATTGTCTAAAATTTTGGTATTAATTCATGGATGGGCAAAGAAGGAATCCAGCTCTGATTTCGCACCCCCAACTCAGATATATTTTTAACGTTGTGTTTATAGACAAGAACCTTTGCTGGCAATAATATCAAGTACTTCTAATTGATTATTTTAGCGATATCTAGTCTAGACTGTAGTGATCTCACAATACTTTCATTGCCATTATCTGTCATAATTGATATCATATTTTCCATTTTTGCAAAACATTCATTTTAGTTTTATCTAAAATGTATTCTCAAATTATAATCAGTTTTGAATTTTTAAAAATTAATCTTTACTAATAGAGTATTCTAATAAATCTACAGATTTTTTATTTTTTTACTTTACTTCATAATAAAAATCAGTATTTGCTTTGAGTTTTATTGATTAGGTTTTGAGAAATACTTCATAACAAGCGATGTTCATAATAACCATCATTTTTAACATTAATTTCATTGATTTGGTTTTTGGTTTTGAAGTTTTGTTCACAACAAGCATTACTTCATAAGAACGATGTTCATAATAACAATCA
>JAQFXN010000252.1:0-25426 GCA_034693365.1 Liacarus xylariae | reverse complement strand
TCACTCTGACTCTCACTCTCTCACTCACTCCTCTCTCTCTCTCACTCACTCCTCTCTCTCTCTCTCTCACTCTCTCTCTCTCTCACTCTGACTCTCACTCTCTCACTCTCACAATAGGGAAGTAGTGATAAGTACTTACTTCTCCGTCTCTCACACACATAGAGAGCACCAGAAGTATGTCATTAAGAAATGAAAAATTATGACAAATACGTTTAAATGTTTTTATTTTATTTTTATATAAATATATTTTTTTTAATACTTAATGAGTGCCAAAACTAATTTGTGGGCCATTTATCAGCCAATATGATGCACAGATACATAAATACTTGAAACGAGTAGGAGAATCACACACTTCTAATTAGAGGTAGCTATGGTCATAAAATCAACCCTTGTATAGGGTGAAGTAAAACTGCTTTTCCCAGTGCACGTGTAAAATGAACGACAAAATAGCGATTTTAGTTTAAACAGTTATTTCAATCAAAAGTAGTTTTTGATAAAATTTGTGCAAAACTCAGTTTATTATAAATAAAGTGGCCAGGTGACTAAAAAATTTCAAAATGCTAGTTGTGCTTTTCAAATTCGAGAAATTTTTTACCTATACCAGAGGTAGCCAAAGAGGTTATGGCCAAAATACCTCTTCTATCTTCAAAATTGTGAAAATACCCCTGACTTTTTTACCCAATTACAATACCTCCTCCCTCTGAATTTTTCATCTTATGCTTAATTCTCCCAAACCTCAACCCTTGGCTACCCCTGGTCTATATACTTATTTGACGTCCGACTCCTTCCAATTCTGTCTTCTCTTTTATTTCATTTTTCAAATTGATTTTTCTCCGATTTTATTTATGATAAAAAAATTTCTGTAATTTTATTAATTCAGTAACTCTTTTACAAAATGAACAAAAATTATTCTTTTTTAGTTTTTTTTTAAAAAACTTAAAATTTTTGTTCCAAGAATTATATTGAATATAAATTACTTCCACATATTTTTTTAATATGTGGTTCTGTTTAAATAAAATATTTTTTCTTTTTTTCATATAATCATATATTCTGTTAATTATATGTAAAAAATATATTTCAAATGTTTTATATACAAAACATCTTTTTATTTGAGTTTATGATTTAAATTTGATTTACTGTATATCAGAGCACAGAATATGTTTGAACAGGATTTTGAAAAGTAAATTTATTTTTTAATTCGTCTTTTAATTAATAATATTTTGTCTTAATAATAATCTGTTTTACAGTAATTTTATTCATGTATTTAATTATGTATTTAGTTTTTATTTACGCAATGAGTCTTTTTGTAATAAATTTTTTGTAGAAATAAGGAAACAGAAGGATATAGTGTGTGAAACAAATCTGATAAACAATGATAGGCAAGGTCTTCGACATCAAGGCGGTAATCAGTAGATAGTTTTTAGTTGGATTCTAATGAAATGCATGGAAGTTATAGTTTATTACTATTGTTATCAGTGACTTATCACTACATGCATTGAATTTGTCAATTCAAGTATGAAAAACATTGATTTAATAGGTATTGAGAAATTTAATGATTTTAACACAATAGTTCGTAGAATTTGATTACATCAGCAATAATTTAGCATGTTAAATTATAGATTATGCTTTAGCTTATTGATTTTATAAAGCTCCAACTTTTTTGTATATACTGTAACAGAAAGAATTTCTTGACCTGAAATAGAATGCGAAACGGGATTCCCTAATCCCTTCTTTTTCCATTCCATTCCCTTCCCACTCCACGACGGAATGGGAAGGGAATGGATTCAAAGCATATCTGAAGGGAGTGGGAATGGATTGAAAGTCAGTCAATAAGGCACCCATACGTGAAGGGAATTCATTCACTCCCTTTCAGTGTTTAGACAAAGTTGCTGTTATACAGTCACAGTATGTGTGTTGATAGAGCTCACGCATGTCAACTGAGTTGAATGGAATCACTTTACACTTGCATTCCCTTCACTCACTTATAGTGTTTAGACATACAGTATGTGCGTTGAAGGGAATCGTATGATTGGAGAAAATGGCAGGAGTGGATTTTAAACATATATGAATGGAATGGGAAAGGAAGGGAATGGATCAAAATTTCAAGAAAATTTCTCACTCTAATCTAAAATTCAGAATAATATTTGTTAACTTTTTCGAATCAGGGGTGAGGTTCGGCTAATACTTCCTTCCTAAAGGCTATCTCTACTTTAGAGACTGTAACCTTATTTGGGCAATACCTCAGAAAGTCATTGTAAAAATTGTAGGGATGGGTAATGGGGTATAGCCAAAATATCCCCTGTCTCAGGAAATTGACCAAAATGCCATCTCCTAAGTTGAAGAAAAAGGATGACCCCTACCCCTAGAAATTTTGCTAAAACAGCCGGAAGAATATTCTGTTAAATTCTGTCTATAATTCTTAGAAAAATAGAATATTATCAAATTCTTGCTAATTTTGTTCAAATTCTGTTGAATTCTTGCAGAATTGATCGAAATTCTGTTAAATTACATCTTTTTAAATTAAATTCTGTAAAAATTTGACGGTTGAAAATACCCCACCCTATACCAGGTTCTTATCAGTACCCCATACCGGACTTTGAATTCATTAGCCATCCCTAAAAAAATTCTGTGCTTCATATATAATAATTTACATACCATTAATTTGAATATTTGTAGTAATTATGGCTTGCCGATATATGTTAAATCCAGGAATTATGAGCATAAGAAAAATTGTAAACAAAGCATAGATTAAGCGATGGGCACAGAACTGAAAACAAATTACGCCTGATTTCTTCTGATGCACTTAAGCACAAAATTGGTGAAAAAAATCTGACGTAATTTGTGTTTCAAAATGAGACCCAAAGCGCTGCTCTTAATACCAAATAATTGAATTAATTTTAATTATAATTTAAAACAATAAAACCTAAAGCTTTTTCATTTCTGTCTTCACTCGATTTAATTATCCATTTGTTTATCAATGTTTTAAAATTAAATTTGATTTAAAAATATTAATTAATTATAATATAAATTGTGATCAAAGTTAAGTCTAATTAAGAGCAAATGGCTGTCATCTCAGACTTCAACTCAATTAACTGTTAATTATGTTTTTGTGCGATTATTTTTATTATTTCTTTTAAATCACAATTAAAGAGGACTAATAGACCTTCAATTTAAGCTATAATTTGTTTATTAATTAATTGTAATTAACAACTTGTAATTAACTAAAGTATAGTTCGCTCTTAATACCGTATCTCTTAAAACCTGGACTTAACATATCTAATTTAGGAATGGCCAATGGATAGGGGGTATAGTCAAAATACCCCCCTGTGATGAAGAAAAAATTAGGTACTCCCACTAAAAATTGAGAGAAAACAGCGCCAAAGCCGCCATTTTTAAGAATATTCTGTAAATTCTTAGAAAAATAACAGAATTGGTCCAAATTAGGTCATATTCTGTTGAATTTTTGCAGAATTTGTTGAAATTCTGTTGAATTACGTCATTTTTAATTAAATTCTGCACGGTCTTGGTGATTCAAAATACTCCCCCTATACCCCCTAACTTTGAGTTCATTGACCATCTCTAATCTAATTTCAATAAAAAATATAAATACTAAAAAAATTACATTTCTGCTTTAAAAAAAATATACATTCTGATTATTATTTTATTCGTTTTGATGTCAATTAGGGAATTAATCTTTTTAAGTCTTGAAATCTTTAATATATTAAAAGAATTTGAAAAACTATTTATTATCAAAAACCTTAGACACAGAAATAAATTCTTAGTTTTCTTTCTCTCATTAATAGATTTTTAGTATTTTTTTTTCGTTTCAATTATTTGATTTTTAATTATGTTTTTGAATAGAGTTTTTTTAGACCATTTCCAGGGCTTTCTTCTCACTTCTGAGAACTTGAATAGCCTATAGATTTCACGAAACACTTGATTCAGCACTAGTTTTTTAGGTCATTTTTTGTATTATTGAAGATCAGGAAAATAAATTATTGAAAATTGAATTTTAATATTAAATTCAGTTTTTGATATATTTTTTTCTCTTATTATACTTAAACTTCTAAACTCGTTATCAAAAGTAATGTTTATATTAAATATTTTTTTCTCTCTTTTTTTACATTAATTTATTTTGAATTTAGTCTTTTATATAATTTAGTTTTTGAACTATTTTTTTGTCCTTTAATATCATTTTGAATATTCAAGTAATAATTTTTTCGGTTTGATTTTTGGCATTTATTTTGTGCTCAAATATCGCGTAAATCAAAGGACAAACCACTTCGGGTGTGAAAAACAGGAGAATCCGCTTTTAAATTCTGAAGGCCTTCCAGTCCTTCGCTTATTAATAAAATCTTTAGATTTTCTAAATACTAGATATACCCTATTTTATCATATAAGCCGCGCTTTTACTCGCATTTTAGAAAGTTGTTAAACTAAATACTATTTTAATAATTTTTTTATATTTTCAATATATTTATTCAAATTCTGCTAAATCCTTGAAAATTACTTAGATTGTTCAATCATATTCTGTTAAAATATTACTAATCAATATTCTTATACAGTTCTTGTATTTATAAAGCTCAATTTATCCATTTTGTTCGACTTGTGTCATATAGAAGAGGGTATTTGAATATTTAATAATAATTACTGTTTATTTAATGATTTGATTTAATGGTTCTTTGATTTTGTTCTATCAATGAATTGTTTTGTTATTTGTTTTCTAAAAATTCCGAATCATTCATATAACACATGATTAGTACCGATGCTTCAAAAGAACTACTAAATCGATAATTTAAAATGCATTAGTATTTTATGCAACGAATGAATGGAATAATTTTGAAACTAAAGAAAAGACAATATTTAATGAATTATTTAGTGTTTTCTTTTTTATAGTGAATTCAATCGAAAATTAAATTAATTGAAATATCAGCTCAAAAAGTGTGGATCAAATCACGACAATCTCATGTTGTTTTGAAAATTCTTTACTGACAATTGAATTACAACTATATGTGGAAATTGTTGTGAAATTCTCAGAATTTTAAAAACAAAACACAGATATATGATTACAGGCGATGAATAAATGATCTCTTTATCTAATGATATTGTTCCAGATTGATATGATAGAGTTTTATTAATCGATAGAAAACATAGCACATTATGATTGGAAATACTGTATTAGTTTTTTAGTACAAATGATTGTTTATTTAAGTTTTAAACGCACAGAATAGCCTCTTAAGTGATTTGGCCACATAATCCGTCCTTACATAGACCATCTTGATAATTTATCTTGAACTCTAAATGCGATATGCCAAATAAAAATCAATTTATTTTGACGTGGAAGAATTTTTGAATTTAGCACTTGTACTTTTGTAGATGGGTATAATATTCTGTTTAATTGCATTATATTTTATCTCTTAAAATAAGCATCTTGTGATATTCTATACTCTCCAAGGTCATATATTTGAGGCTTTTACAAAAATAAGATGTAATAATGAAAATTAATCAATTTAAAAACCAATATTGTAAGCAAAAACATCACTTTTATCTACTATTTTAATGGTTTAATCAATTATTTGTATATTTTTCATTCCAAGAAATATTACGCGAATTTTGTGTAATTATTTTATATTAAGTTAAAAGAGTAGAAAAATTATTGGTCTGTTTTGTCTAATTTATAAAACAATGTGACCTCGAATTATTGCGAAACAGAGATGAGCAAGGGAGTACAGCATGGAATATTCATATAAGACATTTTGACTGAAAAGGCACCCAACTTACTACCCGATCTAATACAATAGTAGAAATAAAGCTGTAATCTTCCAAATGATCATGGTCGAAACCCTGTGTCAAAATCTGAAATTCTATGAATTTCCTAGTTTCCTCCAGAATTGAAATCCCACAACACTGACACTTATGTCCCTGTAGTGAAGACAATTTATAAACAAAACTAACAATTTAGGGATAGCTTATAAATTTTCTTTCTCTTTCCCCTCCCTTACCCTCCCTCTCTCCCGACTTTCTCCTTATTATATATGAAGAGGCAGAGATATATTGTCACGAAACAAGTGCGTGACCTTAAATATCGCATGCGATGGAAGAATAGAAAAAGATTAAGAGAAAGGGTATTACTCAAAATTGACTTTAATATTGTTTGACATTAAATAAACATTAAGTAATTTTGTTTTCAGTTGACATATATTTTTATAATCCATTGAGTGTTTTATTGTATTACAGAATATTCTCATATTTCTAAAGTATATTATTTATAATTTTTGTGTGATTTCCAAAATTTTGAAATTAAATTTCTATTTCCACACTTCACCCACTCATTCACAATCTTAACTAAAAATATTGAGGGATAGACGGGCTGAATTTCTCCGAATTAATACACTTAAGAAAATTCTGTAGTTTTGGACTATGAATAAATAATGAGCAGAAACAATCATTTAAGGTATTCTTTTTAAATAGGATAAAAATTAGCTTTTAAAAATGTTTCTTTTATGCATTTTTTATCCTTTATTTTCATTAAAAACATAATGAAATTATTCACTCAATTAATTATTTATAAGCAATTAAGTCATTAATTCTTATTTAGTCATCATATATTTTGTTGTGAATTTATTTTAGGAAAAATCTAAAAACTTTCCATTTGATATTTTTTACCCTGGCCAGAAAAACATTGCGTCAAAGGTTTATTTTAATTAAAATGAGAATTTAAGACAATTTTTAAAATACATTGATACATAAATATCAGAAAGGGGTAGGCAATGAGGGGTATAGCAAAAATACCCCCTCCCGCTGTAATGAAGAAAACGAGGACTCCCTCTCACTAGAAATTTTGAGAAAACGGCGACGTTTTTAAAGAATATTCTTTTAAATTATGGCTAAATTCTTAGAAAAATAGCAAAATTAGTCGAAATTCTCTTAAATTACGTCATTTTCAATTAGATGAATACCCCCCCCCCTGTGATTTTGAGGCTCTTATCAGTACCCTATACCACATACCACCCCTGACTTTGAAGTCATTGCCCATCCCTAATATTAGATCAATAGTTATCAAAGAATAATTTGAATAAAAACTACCTGTAGTTTGAATTGTTTTTTGTTAAATATTATTGCAATTTGTAAAACGTTTTTTATGTCTGACTCGTAAACCAAAACCTTTTGCAATCTATACTATACTTGGTCAATTGACCAAATAATTATAAATTAATTAATATTATTTTTTTAATTTGTTTTTCATTCAAATGTTTTTAAGAAATATATTTAAATAAATTTTTTTTTAATAATATTTGTCTGTATTTCGATTCAGAATTCAATTTTATGTCTAAATACCGAAAACTCTGTGACAACAAAACCGACGACCAATGACTTGGCCTCAGATCCGGACCATCACAGCAGTGATGACATCGAAGCACATGAGACACAACACTTAGAGCCCGAACTGAAGCCAACACAGCAGGACATTGATGTCGGTTACTGTGTATTAGATAACGCCCTGTACTGCGGCCAAACAGACGGAGGCTTTACCGAAGCGCAGATACCTTGTGTTCGGTCAAAACGTCCGGCGCGACTCAATGATACCCAGGCCTTAATATTATTGCGCGAAACATGTCCTGAGTTTCTCATCAATGACAACGACCCACTGCTTTGTTGTGGTGCAGAGGCTCTCCAACTATTGGCCGATTCATATGAATTGCCCAAAACATTAGGTATTTATTGAAATTAATTAAATATTTTGAGTACTTTTGAGCCTTTAAGTACTTTTCATTATATAATGTATTGATGTTTGCTATAAATGAATTTAATTATAATCACAAATCATTTGTCTGGCATTTAAAACAAGTCTTTTCACTCAACTATTAAATTATTTATTAATAATTGTTTTTATGGTATTTCCTATATCTATAGGTTTGGGTCGGTGTCCCTCATGTCTCCATAATTGGCGCAAAACCTTTTGTCACTCGACGTGTTCGCCCCGTCAGTCAAAGTTCATGACTGTAACCAAAAGTAGTGCCTATGAAGAAGACCCGGCGCTCAAACGTGTGGACGAAATTATTTACTACATTAAGAAGGACTTCGCTGTAGATCTGTATGACTCGTGTAAAGGACTGATGGGTTTAGTTCCCGGGGCTTATATAATGGATCTGATGTGTGGCCGTTGGGGCAGTAAAAAGTGTAATGGCTTTCGATGGCTAGAGTTTATGGGCACCAGTCATACCAATGGAGGTCACGCGCCCTTTCAAATCAATTATGTGTTCTCAAATGAGCTCCGGCTTAGTGTCGATGGAAAGGATGTCTACCCCTTGAATGTGAGCGCCATATCATGTTCTGAAGCACCCATTGGTGAAGAGAAGTGCAATTGTCGTGATTGTCAGGACTCGTGTAAAATTGCAAATCCGCCCGAACTACCAGTGCCGACACCGCCGACCACTATTATGAATATGAGTGCCACTACTGGCGCAGCACTAATACTCTATCTAATAATAGCCGCTTCGGTGTTCATATATTTTGCTATTTATTCGATGAGAAATGAAAATAAAAGTGAGTTTTGTTTTAACTATTTATTTATGTTTTTTATTAATATATTTTTTAGTTTTTTTTGTCACATGTTTTACGTTAAAAATGACATAAATTTTTAACTATTTTTTTTCTTAAAAATTTCATTAAAAAACAAAGCTAGAGATTAGCATCAGGACTAATTAATATGCTATTGATAATCTTATTGAGGGTATAAGTGATGGAAGTTATAAATTGGTTAAATATTTCTGAACTAAAAGATTATTTTTTCAGAAAAGTATTATTCAATTCATATTAATTTAAAACACTATCGCCCACTGGAAAGTCTGGGTGCGATTAAATGTTACCGTATCCACCATCCCTTCCCTTCCAAATTTTACTGCTCGGTAATTGCAGACTTCTTAGCTATGAATTCGATTATAAATTGAATTTGTATTCAATATATAAAATGATAGGGGAATTGAATACACGATAAGAAAAGTTCAAACATTTAAAGATCAAATATTTACAAATAAACTAAGTCTGCAATTAATTCTAAACTCGTTCAATGCATACAACTGTAGTGAAGTGCTTAAAATATATACAACTTATTACATGACACGACCCGTAGCCAGCAGTGACCTATCGACTGCTGTTCAAATGTACACAACTCTAATTCCTATTAATATTCGAAAAAATTATTACAAAACAAAAGTTAATAAAATCACATATTTTTTGAAGGCATTAATAATAGTTTTGATTTGTAATTTTAAACCAATGCACTGACCAGTTGTGATCACTGATCACTCAGTCTTTCATAAAGATCTGATCTATAATTCATTTATAATAAAATAAATGTTTATTTCAAATGCAGTATATCTTTATTTCTTATATTAAATATACTTTCCTTTTCTTTTCAGTCGAAATCAGTAGCCGTACGTCCAGTTCTATTGAATCGATAGCCAACAATACCCGGCCCACAACACTCGGATGCGGTGGTGGCGACGAAGCCAAACCACTACGCAGTGAACAGTCGGCTACGGATGGCTTCCACCAAAAAGACAGTCCGCCCTCCAGTCCAGACATTCACATGTGCGCCCAATTAGACATAATCCAACCCCTGGACGCCATTCATTCGGCAAATCTAGCCATTGGTCTCCGTTTGGAGAAGTTCTTCGAGCAATTGTTCCGGAATTGGGGCTGTTTTGTGGCCCGCAATCCCTGGCCAGTGATTATTGGCTCACTTGTGGTCAGCGGTTATCTGGCATTAGGTGTGTTCACCAGATGGCAGGTGACCACAGACCCGGTGGACCTATGGGTGCCGGCGGGCTCTCAGGCCAGACGTGATATGGAATACTTTAACGAGAATTTCTGGAAATTCTATCGAATCGAACAGATTATTATCGAACCATTAAGTGATAAGTACTTTACTGCCAGTGTGGACAATGAGACGGTCACATTTGGCCCGGTGTTTGACCAAAAGTTTTTGGCCGCAGCTTTCGATTTACAACAGAAAGTGTTAAACATATCGACTATCGATGACGAGACCAATGAAAGCATTAGTTTGACTGATGTCTGCTATAAGCCATTGGGCGGCGATTGTGCCACACAATCGATATTCACATACTATTTGGACAGTAGAGCACAGATATTTAAGGATAATTATTTGCAAAAGATAGCCTATTGTACCCGGTATTGCATTGTTTTCTATTCTTTTTTAAAAATCATTTTTTATAACATTGTTTTTGAATTATTCCAATTCCTATTACTCAGAACTTATATTTCACAAGAATTTTGATTAAAAAAATCTCCGAAATCTCAAATATTCTAAAGTTCACAGAATTCCATTGAATTTAACACAACATTCTTGGAATATATACTGAATTGTTATGTAATTTAACGAAAATTTTATAGAATATTCTTTTAATCTTTAAGGGGTAAAAGTGCTGATTGATCTTCTGTATACAATACAGGATTAAATAGTCTATTATTCCATTTATATAATGATATTTTGGGTTTTTATTTTCAAATAATTTTTATTCTAATCTTCTTTTTCTAATATTTTCTCCATTTTTAGTTAAAGAAAATCAATTTTCATTGATTATTATTCTCCGGTTCTATTTTACTATGGTACTAATTTCTAGCCACTCCTCACCCTATGTCATAACTGATTGACTTTTGCATTATTAATAATTTATTCTTAAATGAATAATTCATTCTTTAATACAGAATTTTTGATTTTTGTCAAATTATTCTCTTAAATAAAATCATTAACTTTTTGAATAAAAAATTAAAACAAAATTCATTTTTATTTTAAAATACCTCTTCGCACCTGAATTTGTGACATAATTTCCATTTATATCATCAAAAGACACATTTGTGTGCGATATCTAGTTTTTAATGGTCTGAAAATTTTTAACAACAAAATAAATTCTTTCCAAATCATTACCGAAAAGATATGACACATTGAAAAAACGGTTCACAAAATTCATCTAAATTTTTTCACATATTGTTGTTTAAAGATTTAGATTAAAAAAAATAAGTTCAGAATATTTTGTCTATAAATAAATTAGATTTTATTTTCATTTTTTTAATGGAAAAAATGATTTCAATTTTTCTAAATATTTATGACTTGTTTTAGTTTTTTTTGTTCAAATAATTCAATTTTAAAACTTTTAATGAAATAATTAAATGGCTTTTAATTAGAAATTCTTTATAGAATTCAATGCAAAAAGTGATTTCTTTAATGAATAAATTTCTTGTTTTTTCAAATCAAAATCAAAAACTAAATTAATTTGATTTTTATTTATGGCTTAAATAGAAGTCCGACCTATACTGAAGAGGATGTGGAGAACTCGTGTTTCAAACCAAACGGCATACCCCTGGTCTACCCGGGCGTAGCACTGGGCGGCTTCGACGACGACCAGTACACTCGAGCCACAGCACTGATAATTACAATTCCTGTGCGTAATTATAATAATCCAAAAGACAACAAAAAGGCTATCCTATGGGAGAAACAATTCCTGGAAGTGGTGGCCAATCATACCAGTCCTCTGATGCGAATCGCATACAAAGCCGAACGTTCTATTGAGGATGAATTGGACAGACAGTCCCGTTCAGACATTGTGACGGTTGCAGTCAGTTATCTAATTATGTTTATATACATTCTGTTGGCGTTGGGAGACCTGAATAAGTGCAGTACTATTCTAACCGACGCCCGATTCTCTCTGGGCTTCGTCGGCGTCACTGTTGTTCTACTGTCAGTATTGGCATCCCTGGGCTTCTTCTTCTACTTCTCCATTCCGGCCACACTTATTATTGTGGAAGTGATACCGTTCCTGGTGTTGGCCGTAGGCGTGGATAATATTTTTATTTTAGTCCAATCTTTTCAAGTGAGTCATCGATACTCTTATTCCAGTTTTTTATATAATTATTTATTTATATTTTGTGAATATTTTATTGATTTTCGATATTTTCTTTTGTTTTCTTTTCTCTCTATTAAATATTTTATTATTGAGATTAGATCGTGGGTGGGGTTGGCAGGGGGTATAGGTGTATAGATGTATACAAATTATACTTTTCCTATCCTGAAATTTTAAAAAAATACTCCTTGAATTTTTTTGGGTCTTAACTATTTTCTCATGTAAAAGACCGGTTTTATTATGATATAGCTTGATAAGCTACAAATGATCTGTTTAACCAAAAAACATATTTACCTGTAAAATTCGACTTTGACTACAATAATTGTCATTTTGTTCCTACGAATACCCCCTTTGCACATATCTAGAATTGTCACGCGTGACAACCCCTGAATTAAAGCGTGGGTGTGTACTATAAAATAGCACATTCACATCTCCAATAAAAACTCGTTTTCTCCAGTTTTCTACCTTTAGATGTGCTTTCATTCATGAATTTTTAATACCCGTAGTTGCAGTCAATAGTAATAATTGTTTCGATTCAATAGACATTTTATTAAAAACTCATCG
Organism: Liacarus xylariae; assembly: GCA_034693365.1. NCBI lineage: Eukaryota > Metazoa > Arthropoda > Arachnida > Sarcoptiformes > Liacaridae > Liacarus > Liacarus xylariae. The sequence continues at coordinate 12,938 of JAQFXN010000252.1, read as the reverse complement.
ATTAATTGATAAAAATATTGTAAAAGAAAATGATATATAAAAACACGAATGAAATGCAAATGAAATGAAATGTTTTTAATACACTATTTACTGGTATTTTAATGGCTATAAAATGGGAATAATTTTTTGATTTTTATTTCTTAATGTCTTTTCCTTCTTTCAATTCATTTGAATTCAATGTGAAAATTACTTTTGTATTCATAAGTTTTTTACTGCTTAATAGTTTTTTGGGATAATTTGTCTGTTGTTTTACTTATACTATCGCGTGTTTTAACGACTTTTAATTTAATATCATTCGAGAGTATTGTTTGAATAATAAAAATGATTTATTATCGGAAAGTCATTTGAGAAATAGTAAATGTATTTTATGTTTAATATTCTCATAATTGTGTCACAAATAAGTAATAACTTGTCTATAAAATGAACCCATTCTTTGACATCGGCTTTTAATGTTTTGTCGCATTCTTGATAATAATTTTTGTTTAGAATATGTTTTATTAGAAGTATATTTGAGAATGACCATGACCCTATAATAAGTTTATTTTAGAGTTCTATAAAATATCAAAATACCAAAAAACAAATTGAAAGGAAAAACTGAAACATGCGATGACTAATATTTTATTGGAAGGAGAATTTTAATTGTTAACATATTATTATTAAAATTTCTACCAGTCCAAAATATATCTCAAGCTCAGGGATGTCAAGCTTGAGAGGGTCCAGCCCGGAATACCCCTGGCATTTTGGCCGGATACCCGCAAGGTTTTTTCACGTGATGCACAATTATGCATTTTGTATTAAAAAACCATAAAAACAGATTTTGAGCATTAAAAACACCTTTATTACATATTATAGGCAACAATTGACTTTTTTAAAAAACCCTCCCCTGAACCCCCCTTAGCCAAAAATTGGCAAAATATGCCATTTTACCCTCATCATTTGTCCCTCTTCTTTATATTCACGAGATTTTCAAAAATTTTAAAAGTGAGCATTAGTCAGTGATGGAGAAAAGGCCCCTTTCAAAGGGGATAGAGCTCGGAATACCCCCTGTAATTTTGGCCGACAATTCCACGCCCGAGGTATCCCCTTCCATTTTTAGAATATTCTTTGACATTCTGTCTAAATTCTTAGAAAAATGGCAGAATTTTCTCAAATTCATGCTAAATTTGATCAAATTCTGTTAAATTCTTACAGAAACTTCTTTCATCATTATTTGCCAGAATTCTGTCAAATATGTTAAATTTTTGCAAAATTAGTCGAGATTCTGTTAAATCAGACAATTTTTATTAAATTCTGCATGAATTTGACGATTGCAAAATACCCTCCTATACTCCCTGTGATTTTTAGGCTCATATAGGTCTCCTATACCTCCTTACTCTAAGGTCTTAAATATTTGTCTATTATTTCAATTATGGGGTACACATCAAGTGTGACCAAATGGGTATCAGTGTGATCAATTAGATATCAACGATGTCTAAGTTTAAAACCCTTAATGTAATTTATTTACCTGAGAGTATAAGTATAACGCATTCATTTTGACAATTGTAAACTCAGAATCCTGGAAAGGGGTTAATGCGAAATATCATAATCTCACAGAATTTAACAATTTTAAACGTGTCAGATTTCACAAATTTTGACTATTTCTACAGAATTTGGACAATATCTATAAAATATTCTAACTTGTCGATCATATTAGTGACCTCTGTGTCTTTTCCTAAAGCTCTAAAAAAGAGAATACCAAAAGATTGATTTTTGGCAATTAAATTTTTTGACGCTAAACGATATGCTATACTGGATCTATACTGAAACTTAGTTCTACAGTACATGCTTGTTTAAATATCCGCTTCAAAAATATTCCAAAATGCACTCCATTTAGCTATTTGAGTTTTTATGGTTCCTAAGGATTTATACCAACGAAAATTTTAAATTTTTATCAAAAGCCGGTTTGTGCTCAGATAAATCAAGATTTTATTTGCTAATTTAGTCACACATTTGATTACAATTATATTATATTAATAAATATAATATTAATGGAAATTTAATTGAATTAAATTGTTTTGTTTAACCATTAAATCTATAGCGCGATGAGAGACGACCTGAAGAACGACTAGTGGAGCAAATCGGACGAGTAGTGGGTGAAGTGGCCCCGAGTATGATGTTATCGTCGCTGTCGATGAGCGCCTGTTTCTTCATCGGCACCTTAACCACAATGCCTGCGGTGCGGATGTTTGCACTCTATGCTGCGGTGGCCCTCATAATCAACTTTTTCCTACAAATGACTTGTTTTCTGGGTTTGTTTGCTTTGGACACAAAACGGCAATTAGACAATCGGTTAGACATTCTTTGGTGCGTTAGGGCTAAGAAGTCCGGTAAACACGAGCCCCAGATTGCCGGCAAAGAAGGCCTTTTGTATACATTTTTTAGAGACATTTATTCGCCATTTCTTATGAAAGACAATATTAGAATATTAGTGCTGTTGGGCTTCGGCGCCTGGCTTTGCACCAGTATTGCTGTGTTGGACAAACTGCACATTGGCCTCGAGCAGGAGCTCGCAATGCCTGAGGACTCCTATATGATTGACTACTTTAACTTCTATCACAAGTACTTTGTCGTCGGCCCTCCTGTTTATTTTATGATTACAGAGGGCTATGACTATACTGGCCAGAGGTCACAGAACGCCCTGTGCTCACTAAACGATTGTGACCGCGATTCGTTGCCCGCCCTCTTGGGATATATGGCCGATCGGTCTAATTTGTGAGTCAATTATTTGTTAATTTTCACTTAATTTTGATTTTTGTGTCCTTTAATATATTTTTTCTAATATTATTTTGTTTTTATTAGAAAATTATTCTATTTTTTCAAATGAATTTTTGATTAGAATTTGTTTTTTCTCTTTGATTAGATGAAAATATTTGATTTATTTGACATTTATTTTAATTTTTTGAATTTGTTTTATATTTAGATATCTTTTCAAAATTACTTTTTCTTTAAATTAAATATATTCTAAATTCTTGAATTTGTAATCAAATTTTCATTAAAACCGATTTTAATTATGGTTTTGTCCAATAGAACCTACATTCAGACCAAACCACTTCCCTGGTTAGACAGTTATTTAGAATACCTGTCCAGTACTGACTGTTGCTTCAAAGATGACAATAATAAGCAATGTTTTAAAGGTTTGTATAATTTTTTTGTTTAAAATGATTTTTTAAAATTTATAATATTTTTTGTCATTTAAGGCGATCCAAACTGTAAGCACAGGTGTTGGGACAGTCATGAGCGGCCAATGGGCAGTAATTTTACCGATTATATCAGCCATTTCTTAAGGCACGCACCCGATGCTAAGTGCCCTAAAGGTGGTTTAGGTCAATATGACGACGCCGTCCAGTTATATGAAGGCGGGAGTGGTATTAAATGTATGCATTGATTATTCAAAATAAATAAGTTTTTATTTTCATTTTATTCCAAAAAATCGATAGAATTTCGAGAAATTAGAAATTTTACATAAAATCCATTAAATATTAACATAAATTTGAATTTTGTTTGAATCGCACCGATAGCTACTTATCTAATGTCATATCGAACAACATTGAAGACATCGGAAGACTTTTACGAATCGTTACGTTATTCGCGAATAATTGCCGATATTTTAACAGAAAAAATACAGAACATTACCAAAAATGGTGAAGTAGTTGTCCGGCCCTACAGTTTTCCGGATGTATTCTACGAGCAGTACCTGACCATGTGGTCGGATACTATCAAATCGCTGAGTATATCGATTGCGGCCATATTTATAGTCACTTATCTGTTCCTGGGATTAGACATCTATTCGGCACTGATTGTGGCCCTGACTATACTCATGATTATTATTGATTTGATGGCAATGATGAGGTGGTGGGACATATCACTCAATGCCGTATCGCTCGTTAATCTCGTTGTTGTGAGTATTGATTTCATTAAAATTTGAAAAAATGTTTTAAACATATTTGGAAATATTTTTATTCTCTATGGACAGGGCGTCGGCATATCCGTTGAGTTTTGTTCACATTTAGTTCGATGTTATGCCATATGTTCGGCACCGACTCGTGTCTTGAGGGCTAAGGAATCGTTGGCCAAAATGGGTACTTCGGTATGTATACAACACTATATGTTATAAATAGCATACAAACACATTCGCAGATCTATGACTGCATTTATAGAGAATCTTTTGTTAGATCTTATAAATGATTGTAAAGCAGTGAAAACCAGTTTTTCTTATGTAAATTGCATTTTTAAATCTAAACACCCAAGAATTAGAGTCTGTGTTCAGATATCGTTTGAGAATTTTATTAAATACTGTGAATATTTAATTGCTTTTTGTCCTCTCCTTTGCACAGATACTGTCGGGCATAACACTTACCGATTGCGGTATTTTAATACTTGCGTTTGCGAAGTCAAAAATATTCCGAGTCTTCTATTTTCGTATGTATTTGGGTATTATTGCATTCGGAACACTGCACAGTCTAATATTCCTACCGGTGCTGTTGAGCGTAATCGGGCCGCCGCTCAATAAGCAGAGGCTACTCTTTGCCGCACAGTTCAACACATCGACCCCACAATCGCCTGCACCTAAATTCAGGCCATTCGATAAATCAGACGACAGGGACAGTCAGTCTAGTTGTGAAGGCCGACACAGGACTACCACTTCGTTAGACTAATAGCTTAAATGAAACAAAATACTAATATAAAAGACATTAATTACGGGAAAAAATCCCATCAAATGATGAAAATTTAATTTTTATTTTTTTCTCCATTTTTCTCTTCAATTGTGATAAAAAAAAGCAAAGAATTGTTTTTTAAAATTTAAATACTAATTAATATTTAACACAAAAAGTGGATTACAATTCATAACTCAGAAAAAATAGCTTTAGTTTTTTGGATAAAATAAGAGTAAAATATAGTTTTGTTTTCTCGTTATGTATAGAAAAACATGGGTTTTCTGCTCTAATGACCATTTAATTAGTATTTATGAAAAAACAAAATGTTTTTATTTCTATCGTCTTATAAGAGTAGAGAAAAACCAATTTTTGATTTTTTTAGACAAAAAAAGTACCGAAAAATTAGGAAAATATTTGATGTCATTTCTCAAAATACATAATTAAGTTATGAATCAATTGTTTTATTTTTTAATAATTAGTTTTTCCTTTTAAATTATTATTTAACTCTAATTTAGCTTAAGATACAAAAGTCAAACGTAAATCTCATATTTTTGTTGTTTAGCTATTGTGCTTCAGATTCACTAATCCTTTCTTTTGCCATACATTTGGAGAAAAACCATATTTTTTTGTCGATTTATCAATCAATACATAAGTTGTTTTCATAACATTTAATGCATTTGTCTTTTTATGTTTTTTCATTATATTTATTCAAATAATAAAATGTCCCAAAAGTTTAGTGCATTTTTCACCCTTTCTTTCCGTTTTGTGACCATTTATTCAGTCCATAAACTCAGTGATTCTCTTCTCACAAATATTTTAATTTAAATTATTAATTGAATTAATTGTATGAAAATATAAATTAGTTTTTAAGAGTCACAGCATTTTTTGTTTTGTCACAAATATTATGAATAATTCTCTCAAAACATAATTGAATGCGAAATATATAGCGATTAGTATGTGCTTTAAATCTCAATATTTTTCAAATGAAACCACTGTTTAATCCGGAATATTCTGTTCAATCGATTCAATAATTGAATATTTCAATTGAATCTCAGATTAATAGAATTATTAATATAGAATCCAATCGAAGATTAATTCTTTTCTCGATTCAAATATAAATCTCACGAAATGTCTTCAAAGAATAGGAATTAAAAATACTATAAAAACTTAGTTTGTTTTAGTCAAACATTAATTGCTCTGCCATTCAGTAGTGAAAGTGAATTTTAATTGATTTCAAATTGATATTTTGTAAATGTTCTCTGAATTTTGCATTGGATTTGCAGAATATTCTGTAATTTTTTAAATATAAATATAATTTTAATAACAAACTTATTTCGATTGATATATTGGCGTAAAATCTAAGTCCAAATCGAATATTAATTAAATGATTTGATTTTCTATTTTTATTAAAGATTTCTATTAATCTCTTTTTATATATAATTTTTTACGTAACTATTATAGTCATTCCATTGACAATAAATATTGAGTGCCATTCAGTCCCTAAAGATTATAGTATTTATTGAGTTTATATTTTTTTATGTTTAGATTTGTGAAACTTATTTATAGTTTTACTTATAATTATTAAAAGTTAAAATAGAAATTATTCGTTGAAAAAATTTTGAGTTTTAAAAACAAATTCACTCCAATTCATAATTTAATTCTCATATTAATTGAGAAGCTTTCCTAGAATTCTATTAAAAATTTATAAAAATACAGAATATTCTTCATATAATCAGAGATTCATAAGAGTTAACACAAACTAAAATAAAATATTGATTTAAATTAATTGAATCACAAAAATAGATATAAATATAAAGTATAATTAGAGCCAAAAGTTTTAGATTAAATAAAAATACGAAAATATTTTAGTCAACAGTCAAAACATCAAATGATAGACACATTTTGCAAAATATTTACAAGAATTTGGTTTTTGATTTTCCCAACAGTTTAGCACTTCATTAATGAATATAATTATATATGTTTTTCATTCAATTAATTATTTGACGCAAAATATTAATGATTTTGAATTTTTAAGGGAAAAGACAGCACTCGTTGTTTACTATCAGTTCCTCAAACCATTAGATCTCTGGTGTCAATCAAAATACACACTAATTATAGGATAATTTAGATGTGAAGACAAATATATGACAAAAACAAGAATAAATTTATTTAAATTATAATTAATTAGAATTGAAATTAGAGAATACAATACAAATACTAAAACCTTTAGTTCTGACAGAAAATTACAGAATATTCTGTCTATCAGTCGTCTATAAGATATTAATTTTAAGGAAATGGAAAATTCAGTCGCAATTATTGTGTCATTTAATATAAGAAAAACTTAATTAATATTGATTTATAAGCTTTTAAATACTGTTTTTTATATTATATATAAGAATATATATATATATATATATAAATATGAGCTGTCATTTGACCAATAATTCTCGCAAAAACTAATTATCGCAACAAAAGCTTAGATTTAGATTAATTATCAAATAATTTATACACAAATCCAAATATCAAAGTCACTAATCGGTTCGGAACTATTATTTATTAAATCTAATATTATTTAATTACTAATTGCATGAAAAAAAAGTATTTATTAATTAGTTTTTTCGGCAGAAATTTTTGTTTTAATTTCTTTGACTTTTTTCGTGTTTTGTTTGAAAAATGGGACCAAAAAAGTGTTGCAAACAATTGTAAAAACTGTAATTTTTTTGTTTGTTTAGCGCTTAAGAATTGATTTGATTTTAACTTTTAATCTATTGAACCGTTAATTGATATATAATTAAGTTTTACTTATGTCTGAGATATCTGTGAAAGAAATTATTTTTGTTCTGAAAATTCTTTGAATTAATTTTTTTCCCCTTCTTTGACATCAAATATCAGTTTTTAACACAAAATAAAATGAAAGTTATATAAAAATAATTATTAAAATTATATTTTAAAGAATTGTTATATTAATTGAAAAAACAAGAATATTATTTATATTTCAATTGAAAAAATACAATATTTCAATAAAAATGTTGTCAAAAAAATTTAAAGAATAATTTTCTACAGAATTGTTAACAAAAATTAATTTAAAACAGAAAATTAATATTGATTTTATCAAAACAATAGTGTCTTTCGAAACATGTTTACAGCATTTATTATATATTATGATATATCAAATATATTAAGTGTTTTCTTGCTTCACAACAAGAATATTCTATTGTTTTGATTCTTTATCGCAGTTTATCTTTATGTGGGGTTATGTCTAATATAGTCCGGGAATCTATTCCAATGGCCCAACTATTGAGCATATGTTTGGGTAATCTTTGAGAGTATTAGTTATCATTTGTTTTTTAATTTAATGAACACATTTTGATAATAAGAATTGTGTCATTTCCTCCTATTCAAGATTTTCGCCTTATTAGTAATTTTTTTAGCCAGGATATTCGAGAACTTAGCTCTTACGTTTTTATAATTTCTTGGAAAGATAATTATAACCTTGCAAAATTATATATTTTCCAAATATAATTTATCTAAATTGTTCCTGGGCCATCCCGTTTCAAACCACATAATTAAGTCAAATAGACGTATAGACATTTTTACAGAGTTTAATAACCCATTAGTTAATTGAATTAGAATTTTGTGCACCAAATGGAACCCCGAGTTTAGTATTTTCCAAATCCCGGACTGTATTTTGCCCTTAAATTAATACTCATATAATGGATAAAAATGTATTGCGATATACTGTATATCGTGTGCCTGACTCTGGGTATTTTGGTTTATATGTTTTGTGGAGACATTGAAAAGAACAGAAATTAGTCGCAATGTCTTAACCGATGGCGCAGTTAAAGCACTTTTTGCCTTAAAGTTTGATTTCAATCGCTTAAAAACATTAATTATTTACATAAAACGAAACATTTTTCACAACAATTAATGATTAGATTTATTGCTTATTATTTGGAAATATCATTCACTGATATAATGTATTAAAAATATATATTTAATTATTATAATTATTAAATGCTTTTTGTGATAAATAGTCATTACATTTGATATTTGAGGAAAAAAAATATTTAATTTGAATACAATTTTTTTCGCAAAAAACACTTTATTATTATTAAGGATTAAAGGAAATGCTGTTTTTATTACAAAACACACGAATAACTTGTGTTTAAAATCTGTGGTTTAATTTAAATTCTGTTCTGTAACTGTTGTGTCCATTCATTACATACCACACAATACCTCACATTATATTCTTTAAACAAATACACAAATTCATTACAAAACAATATAAAATTATTATTAAATTCTGTTCATTGGATACGAGAAAAGAAATCAATTCATAATTAAAATTAAAAACAGTTTATTGTTTTAAATAATAAAAGAATTATTTATTTATTTTCGCTTAATATTCCTGTGATATTCCTGTATATACCTTATATGACATTCCAAGACAGGACTGTGGAAACTATCACGGTAGATTTAAAAATAATTTGCAATAGGTGCTCTAATAAATTACTCATTTTCATCATAGCATTGTTCATAGCAACTGGTATAGCAATTAATAATTGCAATTCAATTACTGAATAATAATTATTACAGGATTTGTAAGAAAAGATATATTTTTAAAAAATAATTTCAATTCTATTAGATATACAATGGAAACGAAAGAAATAATACAAATGGAGATTGCTTATAATAGCAAAATGGGTTTGGCATAGAATTTATAGACTTGACAAAATTTTAGGGAATCATCTTTCATATTGAATCAATATTTTTGATGAAACAAATATGAACTCAAATTTCAATTTACCCCACTATCATATACTGGTACAGTATTATTCGTATTGTTGCAGAAATGCCTGTATTTTAAATTAAGCTACGATATAAAGTCAGATTAATTACTGAATTGTTGAAAACTATAAGTGAATTAATTTAAAATAACGTATAAACGAATTTGTAATAATAAAATAATTCTGAAATGAATTCAATGATTTGATGTTTGAATTCATATTTATATTTTAGAATATATCGAGTGTCACATAACTATCGGATCAGAATATCAGATCAGATATATCCTAAAATATAAACACTTTAAACAGTTTTAAGCAATTAAAGAAATTTATTAGCAAAAGCTCACGTCTACTCCTCTCTGACCCTCACATCTGTGGTCCAAAACACATGACTTGGACTCAGTTTTTTGAGATAACTCTCAGAATTTTGTCTAAAGTCAAGCCGTGAACAAGAGATCAGTTAAATCTGGAAATGTCTGCAGACATCAAAGTTATTGATGACAACATTTGTTTGATGTAATAAACTATAATAATTGTGAATTACGATTCGCAATCAAATATAATTCGGAAATGAATTTGTTTAATAAAATGGTTAAACACAGTGTGGACTTATCCTCATATAATCTGATACTACTGTTGATTACACATTTGATACAAATATTAGCACTGATTTCAAACATAATATGCATTAAATTAGTAAAGAATTGGAAAAATACCCAAAACATAAGTAGACGACCAAAGGTTTTAATGGCAAACATAGCTTTGGCGGACATTATTTTAGGTTTGGGGACAATAATTCCACTATATTTTGGTTCCATAACTATCGAAACCAATTACCAAATTGTGTCGCATATACTTCACTCGATTAGTAATTATATAAATGCTGTAACACTTTATTCAATTGCATTCACAATGACTGCCATTGCATGCGATCGTTATTATTCATTGACCAGAGTTTTCGACAATCCCTTCGACAGAATATCAACGAAACGTATTCTAACATTGATTTGGTTATCAAGTCTGACATTTTCGATACCATTTCTCATCACATCTGATGTCTATTTTTTCGATTATAACAACAAATCAATAGTTTGTTTCAATAGTGAACACTATTTAAATGATATAAATAGTAATGAATTATTTAAACAAATCACCCGAACATTCAGAATGTTTGTGCAGTTTATAATTCCAACACTTTTGGTAATAAGTTGTACCATAAGAATGATTTTTGAATTGTTTCAAAACACAAATAATTCTATGGCTTTTGATAATAAGAAATTTGAAATAAGCAAAACATTATTGTTTGTATTGATTTCATTCATTGTTAGAAATGTTTGCGTTTATTGGGTGTCAAATAAATTGTATACTTCGGTCAAAGTTTATAAAAGTTGTGAAACGTATAAAATTTTGAGCCAAACTAATGTTATTTTTTATTCTATAATCTTTATAACAAATTCTTTGAATTCTATTTTATATTTTTGGTTGAATGAAGAATTTCGACAACAAATATGGAATTATATAGGATTTGGAGAGAATATGACCGGAAACAGATCCAGAGGAGAGATTTTAGAAATGAGAACCTTTAGAAACAAACAAAACAGAAGAGCACACTATTAAAGAGAATAGATTATGTATCCATTCATGCTATGTGTAACGGTATGATGTAGGGTAAAAGTACAACAAATTGCCTCGGCCTCAAAATATTAGGGGGTATTTTGGCTATATCCCCTCTACTTGTCTAATCATGATTTTTAAACATGGTCTGATTGTATCTTTATTTGAGAAAACTCTTTATTAACGCAATGATTACAATTTTTGATTTAAATGCTGAATAACTTATATGTGTTGACTGTTGTGTCCATTCAAGGGGTCCAATGGTATGTAAATACCAAACAATAAAATATTTCACATTATATTCTTTAAGCAAATACACAAATTCATTGCGGGCTCTTTCGGCTGTAATTGTTTATATTCAATGTGTAATTCAATTCATATATTTATATATTTAAAAGTTAAGCCATGCATATTTTTGTATTAATTTAATACTTTTAACGATTGTTGATTACAAACAAAATATTATTTATAAAAGCGAATCTACAGTATTAATTAGTGCATTGCTTTTTGTTCTCTTATAATGCTACTTTTAAGGAAATAAATATAGAATTTTCATTAAATCTGGTTTGTAATTCACTATTTAATTAATGATTATATACTCTCACGATTTCTAGAATTTAATAAAATTTTAAAGAAATTATTTTATTGGATATTCTTCATTATATTTTAAAATTATTTGTTTAACTGTAGAATAGGTTCTAACGACTCAAATAGACATTTATAGGTACAATAAATATTCGGTTTAGAAGACTTTGTTAAGTGATTCGCTTGCATATAAATTCTGGAGAGGCTCTTATGAACCAATAAAATAGGTGCGATAGGTCAAATTCAATGCCCTAGTAATAATAAATTATTTAAATGCTGTAAAACTTCATTTAATTGCATTCTCAGTGATTATGTTTGCATACGATTTGAAAGTGACTGTGAATGCAATTGAATGAAGTGATATTATTTATTGGTCATTGTTTTCAACCATCCATTGAATAGGATATCAATGAAACCGATTCTAACATTGATTTAGTTAACAAGTCTAGCAAGTCTAGTTAACAACATTTTCGATGTCACTTGTCTTCACATCTGATGTCTATTATTTGAAATAATAAAATTAATAATAGATATCAGATGTGAAGACAAATGACTGAATACAGAGCTATTCCCATACAAGAAGTTGAGAATATGGGTGAAGTGGAAGTTGATTTGCGCTGGGCATTCATAGTCGACTTGGACTTACCTTACAAGACATTAATGATATAGCAAGTACATTATTAACCATGTAATACTAAAGTAAAAATTTTTAAAAATTCAACATTGGATATGTATTGCAATTTTGACTATTCCTGTTAAGGTATTTGCTTTTCTATATTATTTTTGATTTGAACTGAATTTAGGATATAATTGAATTTAAAATGAATATTATGTAAGATATGTTATAATTATAACAAACAGTTCAATTAGCCATGAGTAGTGAATATGTAGACAAGACGCTTATCTGATCTTAAAAAATAAGATATCATGTAATTTAAAACATTATAGGGAAAACTAATTATATTTCTTTTAAAAAGTTCAGATAAAGATCAATCTAAAAGAAACAAGAATGACCATTAATATATATAACTCCGCTCTCCCAGAAAAATCTTATGTAGTTTAAAAGATTGTATATGTAATATTCAATAGGTTACATAAAAATAATCTGCGATAAAATAAATTAAACTTGTCTAGGTATATTTCATTTATAATTGATATTTCACTAATTTGCTTTAAAATATTTTGAAACAATATATTTATTTTTAAATTTCTAGAAAAACTTCTAAAACAATAAAATATTAATGTAAATTTCTTTATT
>JAQFXN010000251.1:0-25465 GCA_034693365.1 Liacarus xylariae | reverse complement strand
GTCTGTATGTCCGTATGTCTGTATGTCTGTATGTCCGTATGTCCGTATGTCCGTATGTCCGTATGTCCGTATGTCCGTATGTCCGTATGTCCGTGTGTCCGTATTTCCGTATATCTGTATGTCTGTATGTCTATATGTCTGTATGTCCGTATATCCGTATGTCCGTATGTCCGTATGTCCGTATGTCCGTATGTCCGTATGTCCGTATGTCTGTATGTCCGTATGTCCGTATGTCCGTATGTCCGTATGTCCGTATATCCGTATGTCCATATGTCCGTATGTCCGCGAATGTCCGCTTATGTCCGCGAATGTCCGCGAATGTCCGACTATGTCCGCTCATGTCCGCTTATGTGAATATGTCCGTTGCCTCTTTATTATATAGCCTATGGCTCAATTTATCAGGATAAATCATAAGTTATATATAATAATCATTAGTTGTCAGAATTGATTGAAGACAGTTATTATGTTTCTTAAATTACTGTAAACATTACTAAATTTAGTTTTCAACATAAATATTAGTGATTTCTCTTGTAGATTATCGTTGAATTATATTCTATTCTATTTTTTCCTTTATTTTAATTGTTCTTTACCCTCGCCCACCCTGAAGCACTTGTGTCCTCGCAAGTATATATATATATATATATCGACAAATACATTCATTACAATTATTCTTGTTATATTTCACAAAAAATATTATTATATTTTTAATATTATAATAACTATTTTTTATATATTTGATTATATATGGGCGCATTTATATAAGTTCCTTAAGATCACATATCGATTATATATAGATTTATTTAGTTTAACTACATAGAGTTAATTATACCATGGTGTATATTTATTCAATTTCTTCAATCACGGCAGCATTCCATTTCTTTAGACTTTGGACATGAGCCTTTCTCTTCTTCCTTGAATTCAAGTCTTGTAGTTTGTAACTTACTGGAGTTCATTTCTTATTAACACGGTAAGGACCTTCGAACTTCGCAAACAACTTTTCACTTTTCCCTCTTCAAATGACTTTGCGATGTTTCTTATCGTATTGTTCTTTCTGGACATTTTGCGCTTCAGAACACGCATTCGGATTATTTCTCTACACTCTTCTAGAGTGTTCATATATCTCTGACCTAATACAAATCTCTTCGGCAACTTATACGTGACGTCAATAGGTAATGTCGGCTATCGACCATACAGTAAGCGAAACGGGGATTCTCCCTTTATCTGTTGCTGGGATGTGTTATACGCAAACACAATTTTATTCAGATATAAATCCCAATTATGGTTCTGGTTAATGTACATCCCTATCATTTGCAGTATTGTCCGGATAGCACTTTCGGCTAATCCGTTCGCCTGAGGACTATAAGAGGTTTCCAATATGTGTTGGGTTTTTGTTAACTTGAAAACTGATTCCATAAATCTAGAACAAAAACTTCTTCCGTTGTCAGATAGCACACTTTCTATTGCTGAGTGTCTCATGATAATCTTATTGACGAACCAATCAGCAATTGTTTCTGATTTCATATTCTTTAAAGGTTCGGCTTCTATCTACTTTGTGAACATGTCGATTAAAACAATTACATATTTATTTCTTCTACTAATCTCTGTTAAACTACTCATAAAATCAATTCCAACCATTTCAAATGGTTGGTTAGTGTAATTAAAAGGGTTCAAGTGTCCTTTCTTGGGTCTTTGATCGGGTTTTCTCATCTGACATTTAACACAATTTTTACGTATTTTGTAATAGTTTTCTCAATATTTTTTCAATAAAATCTCTCTGATTTAAACATAAGTCCGAAGAAATCCAAAATGCGCCGATGTAACATCATCGTGCATTTCTTGAAATATATTAAGTCGCAATTTCTTAGGTACACATAATAATAACTTTTCTTCTCCCATAATATCACGTGAAATACGATATAGTATTTCATTTTCTATTCGATATTTATCAATAATTTTTCTATTTCTTCTTTCGATTAAATTTTCATTTATTTCTTTACACCATGCATCGTTTTTGGCTCCTCTGTCATGTTTATCTCTTCTGTTAACAATAAAGAAAATTCGTCTAAATTCCTTTCTGCCTTTTCTACTGGATTCCGCCACAAACAATCCACATTTGTATGTAGCTTTCCTGATTTGTATTCAACTGTAAAGTCGTATTCTTGTAGTAATAAACTCCATCGACAAAGTCGACTATTTGGATTTTTGATTGACATTATATAGCACAAAGCACATTTGTCAGTACGAATAGTGAAATGTGATACATAAATATAGTGTCTCAGTTTCTTTACTGATCATAAAATTGCTAGTGCTTCTTTTTCCGGACTGCCGGAATATTTGGACTGCCGTTCATCGAGATTTTTGCTATTATATGCTATTATAACTCCATGGTCGTCTTGTATCTGTTACAAAATGGATGCCATTGGAAAATTACTTGCGTCTGTATATAAAATAATTGCAGTGCCAGGTCTAAAATGTCCAAGGATGGGAGCAGTTATTAATTTTTGCTTAAGAGTATCAAAGTCAATTTGACACTTTTTGATCCAGATGAATGGTTGGTCTTTCTTTAATAGTATGTTTAATGGGCGTGCAATCTTTGCATAGTCTTTTATAAATCGTCTATAATAACTAGTTAGTCCTAAGAATGACCTTATACTTCTTAGCTTACGCGGTAATGGGAAACATTCTACTGATTCTATATTACGCGGATCAGGACTGAGGCTATCCGGTGGAATTAAATGACCTAGATAAAATGTTTCTTCTGTAATAAATTCACATTTAGTCTAGTTTAATCGTAAATTATGTTTATCCAATCGTTCAAATACACTCTCCAACTGTTGCAAGTGCTCATTATACTTTTACTTCAAATAATTATGTCATCAATATAAACCAAAGCAAATTAATATAGAAAATTATTTAACACATGTTGTAGATACCTCTTAAAATACTTGGGGCATTCGATAATCCAAATGGTGGAACTATGAATTCGTATCAGCCCTTAAAATTTACAAAAGCAGTCTTTTCTATGCTATTTTCATCCATACGTATGCTCCAATATCCTCTTTTCAGATCCAATTTGATGAATATTTTCCACTCATTTAAAGAATCAATTGTATCCGCTATAAGCGGAATTGGTCCTGCATCTTTCTCTTTTATTTTATTTAGTCTTCTGTAGTCTATACAGAATCTAGGATTGTTTGTATCTTTCTTTTTCACAAGGACTAGGTAGGCGAAGCCCACAGTGACATGCATTCTCTAATTATATTAAATTTTAGAATTTCATCAATTTGTTGTTTAATCAATTCCTTTTTGGCAGGACTGGTTCTGTAAGGGACACTCCGTATTGGATAATTTTCTCCTGTATTGATTATGTGCTTGATGACTGTTACTCTATTAATCTGGCCTATACTGTCAGCAAATAAATGTTTGTATTTTACTAATAAATCTTTGATTTCGTCACAATTTTTATCAATTTTAAGATTATTTATTAAATCCATTTTATCCGTGTCCTGTTCTACAAGATTCCAATATGCTTTATAACTATGTTTGTAATTATCCCATTCTTCAATTTCATAACAACATTCTTGTAATTCTCCTATTTTTGTGCCTTTCTTAATTATTTCTTCGTCGATTTTGTTTTACAAATATATTTTTAATCTTTGTCTACAAATTTCTTGTTTGAACGTTTTCTGAAAACTTTCTTCTTTTAGATCTGTGATGTCAAATAGATATTTTGTTCGAACGAATGTAAAACATAAGTTACTTTCATCATGTATCAAATTGAAGGCAATATAAGTTTCTATTGGAATTTTTATTTCTTTTCTGGCAAAAGCTTCTTCTTTATTATTTAATTCTATGTCTTCTTCTGGGATTTCAATTATTTTGTCTTTAAATTCTATTGTTAGTTTTGCTCGTCAAAGGAAATCTAAACCGAGTAGTATTTCGTATTTTAATTTGTGATAAATAACACAGCTGAAATGATTGACCATTGTGTTATCGCATTTTAAGTTGAAATCATGTGTTTTATTCAAAGTTAATAATGTTTGGTCAAAGAAACGAACATTTACTGTGTGATTAGGGTTAGCTTTTATGCCAATTTTGTTTCCAACTTCTGTATTGATAAATGTTAATGTACTTCCGGTATCAACAATCCATTCGAAGATGTTATTGTTAATTTTGACATGTATTTATAAAAGATTGTATGAGTTTAAACTCAGGGCAAAAATATTCTCTAGAAAAAATGCTCTAGTTCTGTCGTTGCAAGTTTTTTGGATTAGTTTGTTCTTTTTCTGGACAAGAACTCGAGAAATGGCCAAATTGATTACAGTTCCAACACTGTATATCGCTTATATTTCTTCTTAAACTTTGATTGAATTTAATAAAAATTTGAGGTTTGTTACCCTGTTCAATCGGATTCTGTTGGTTTCGGTTTTGATTATTATTCGCATTACTTGTATTGTTACCATTATTCTGATATTGGTTTCTTGGCCTCCAATAATTTTATTGGGTTTGTTGTTCCAATTTCAATGCAAGAGTGTCAACTGATTTGATGAGCTTATCTATTGGGTCATAATCCAGAGCATAATTGCGATTACTTGCTCTTGGATTTTGTTTATAACCGTAATTTTGATCACTGTATTCAGGAACTTCTTCACTTATATTAACTCTTTTCTTTTGAAATAGTATTCGTCGGTTGGCTGCATAGATATTCGCATCACTTATTAATTTAATCATAGTATAGAGTTCTTTCATTGTTTTTGGTTGAGAATTAATAAATTTTAACAATAATTTTTGAGTAAATTGAGCCGTTAATTAATTCGGTCATTTGATCTTTTAATAACATCTCTGGTGCCAGCATGTCAATAAGCAAGGCTTTTGATTCCCAATATTAATTGAAATTTCTCCTTTTTGTTGTCTTTTTCTCATAATTTTGGATATAAACATTAATTTGTCGAAACAATTTGTGTTATTGTCGACAAATTCTTTCTCGAAGTCCTTCCAGTTCCAAGTGTTATTCTTTCTATTCTCATTTAAATACCAACTTCGTGGAGCATCCCTTAGACAATTAAACATTCGCTTAAACTTTTGTATTTCACTCCAACCATTAGCTTAAGAACTCAAATTAAATTTTTATAACCAGAGCTGTGGATCTCCTGAGTCGTCATAACTTGTTGGCTTTTCTAGGCTGCCATAACTCATCTCTCTTTCCTCTCTTCTTTCATGGATTCTCGGATAATCATATTGGGGTGTGCTTATATTCGGGGTGTCAACTCTATCGGTCTGTTGATTCAATAGCTCAGATACATCAGCATAAATACTCGGAATTTCCAATTTATGAAATTCTAGATTCATTTTCGAAATTTATTTTATTTCTCTTCAACCGTCTAGTTTCAACTTTTCTTTTTATTATTCGTAATTATTAACGATTAATTAATTGCGTTTTTGTAATGCTTTAATTGTTTATTATATAAGTTGATAAATAATTAAATTTGAATACAGTAAATAATGTGTAAAATTTAATTTAAATCTAATTTTACGACAAAATTTAATTAAATCAAATTATACAAATTTATAGTTGCTAGTTATTTTTAATAGTTGTTTTCGAAATCTCCAATTTCCAGTCAGGATGGTAAGGTATTAATTGGAATTTTAAGTCTAATTTCGCTATCATTGTATTCTGCCTTTGTCTAATAATCGCTGCTTTTGAAACTACATTAACCGATGCAAATCCAAAATTTCCCAAAAATTTAATCGCTTCAGGCTTAGGATTATAATTCCATTTTATTTTCATTAAAGGAAGAAGGATTTCTGTATCAGCTTTTTCGATCCTATTTCCATTAACATCTAACCCAATGAGATGTATTTTCTCGCTAAAGGTGACCCCAACTAAACCATTATAATGATGTATTTTAATGTCCAGAATCTTAATGGCTTCATTCAGTCGTGATTGAATGTATAAATTAAATCGTGCCATATTTGAAAGTTCTTCATTGTTAAGATCTTTTTCTATATCTTTTGATGCTTCTTCGTTTTGTTCAAAATCGTCTAAGATCTTGTACTAACGGACTCGATTCAGGAAAGTTTACGGCAAAGGTGTAATTCTGGTATTTTTGATATATTTTCTCTACGAGAGACGAGTGATAACTCAATCTTACTGAATAACTAGTATTTTGTAGAACCTTTGAAAATGGACCCAATAATCGTTGACGTGTATTTGGAATGAACACGTGACAAAATTCAGGGATATCCAAATTTATTGCCCATGATTTTACTTCAATTTTTGTTGTTTCGTCAACATTACATGTTTGAAAATACTCTTTGAAGATATCTTTGTGTAATAGGTATTGATTATACTGGAGAGGAATCACTTAACATAATTTCTTGTACGCAGCTTTAAATTTACAATATTCGTCAATATCAGACTCGATCCATTTATGAATTGCATTAGTACATAAACTTTTCTGTTCAAGTAATGTGGGCTGAAAATTGAAACACATTTTTGTACGTGAAGACTCTTGACATGTAATATGATCTAAATTAACCTCATATAAGATTTGATAAGTTTTTGGGTGAACTAAGTAACTAGTTTGTGTTAAATCAAAATTTTGTAATGTTCCAGTTTTTGTAAAGATGTTAAGGAAACATTTATTTTTAGCACATGAGAAGCCATGGACTTGTGGTGTAACAATTTCAAAACGTACATTCTGGCGTTTTTGTTTAAGTGTTATACGAAGATGAACAAATATTTGTATCCCATTATTAGTTTTAACAAATTCATGCGAACACAATGGAAATGCATAATAGAGGCTGAAATCTTCTAAGTCAATTGCAAACTCAATAATTCCTAACAGGCCTTAGTGGATGTTATTGAGATAACCTTTTAAAGTATTATAACTTATCAAACTATTAGGCAACCTTCCAATCGACAGTGTTGTCAAAATTTGTTCCCATTCTTTCAGTCTAGCAAGTTCTAAATACATTATATTTCTTAAGGAAATGAGATTTGCTATCAGCAAATCTCTTAAAGTAGTTTTTTTAATCCAGTAATTCTATTTTCTATTTGTTTTTTTCGCTACTTTGAATATTGAATTTTCCATCATTTTCAATTGGAATTTCATTGTGTTTTTCAACATTTCGAATTTTGTGTTAAAATTCTTCTCTATTTGCATAACATTCTTCGATAACCCAGCCAGCATTTCTGTATTAATCCTGGTTGCTTCTATTACATTACTCATATTTTTTTCTTAGGCATCCATTCTTGAATTCAGCTCTTTAGAAAAATATTTTGCTGTAAAATATCCAGCGACTCCTCCAGCAATTCTTTCCGATACAATCGATAAGGCTGCCACCCCAAATCATACTCCAATGCCTCTTTTCTGCCTGTGGCCAACTTTTTCAGTAAATACTAGAAAAGCGTTATCCATTATATCAATTATTTCTTCAACGGACTTGTCATAATAATGAAGTGCTTGATCGCAAGTCGTCTCATCTATGTTTCGACGTGAAATATTAGGCATTAAATGTACTGAAACACGAAAATGGAAATTTGCACAATCTAATCTCCTAAAAATATTTTTCAATTCTGGTCTTTTTGGGAAATCAAGTTAATTTCATGATCAAATTTGTCTGGAAAAATGTAAACATAACCATTCTTCTGGTAATGTAAACCATGTGCCGCACTAACTACTAGAAAATTTTGGTCTTCATAAGTCTTATTAAATGGTTCAGAAGGTTCCAGAATAATTTGCTTCTTTGAAATTTTACTCAATTTGATTTTTATTCCCGTTAATCGCTAGTCGCTTTTTTCTATAAACTTGAATTCATTATAAATATCCCCTGAATCTCGTGCTCCAAGCATTGTGTCCTCAATTCCAAATGAATGAGTGTTAGTTCCTTTCTGAGCCAAATCTTTGGATCCTCTGCCAATAGATTTATCTATCTCAGGATTATCATTATTTGAATTATTATTCTGTCTTATTGTCGTTTCATTTATCTCTGTCTCTGCTACAGGCGTTGCAGCCAAGGTAGCCGTCTCTATAGTCATCGCATCTAAAATTGTCTGTTCTTTATTGTCCGTTTCATTCTCCGGATTTTTCTCATTATTTTATCCATTCGTTTGCATTGGAACTACCATTACTGTATATGTCGATATTTCTCAAACGGTTTAATAGATAATTACTAACACTTTTATTTAATTCGTTGTGATTTATAACAAATTCAAACGCCAACAGATATAAAACAAGTTCCACTTTGAACATCTTTAAAAAGAATGAATATTTTACTAAGAATGTTATGCTTTTTATACCAAATTTTATTCAATATTGTTTATTTAAATCATGGAATTATTTAGTTATCTATTTTTAGTATATATTTCCTAATCTTATTATGAACAGTGAATTCTGGTTAGTTTCAGTTTTTACTTGAATGAACCTTTATGATGCTATTTTCAATTTCATAATCCACTAAATTCCTTTCCCATTGATACGAGTAGTCAAACGGTTGAAGGTTAGGATGGTTACGTAAATTATAGATTTTTATTGTTGTCCTCGAATCTATCAGAGGATCATGACCTTTTAGTGGGTTGAATTTTGGGTCAAATTTTTGAACATTAGTTTAAGAAAGCATAGGCGAGTATTTTTAAACAAATTGGTCTATTTTCATCTTCTAAGAATACATCTTTAAGTTCAAAATGATTCCCAATAGGAACATAATCGTTAAGTGCTAATGCTATCAATTCCTCTCGTAATCCTATACCCACTATTATTGTTATTAAATATGACTTTTAATTTTCTCTGTACTTCGCATAATGGTAGAGATTCTTCATTCAAATCAATTCTGGCCAAGCCCGACCATCGAGTTGAATAATTGGTTCCGACATCTTTAATTTGCTGTATTTTTTCAGAGAAAACCAAATTTTCTGCGTTTGCTTTTCTACTCCTATATGGATATCTATAGACTGCAACCCATCCTGGTCGTTCACAATTATTATATTTATTCTTTTCTAAGTCAATAGCAACTGGTTCCCATCTTTTAAAAATTCTGTACTCTAATGTAATTTAACTCTTCTTGGAGATATGCCAGGATTAATTTTATTTTGTATTCTTGAATAACATTTAATTTCTAATTGTTCGAATTCTTTATTAATTGGACAGTTTTTAGCTCTATTATTATTGTCTCCACAAATCAAACAATAATAGTAGGTATTTGGATGGTGTTTGTCTGGAAAACCCTTAGTTCGACACATTCGACAAAAAATCTCAGCTCCAAATTTATCAAATCTTGTACAATTGATTTATTTAATTTGCTCTATAAACAATTTTGTCTTTATAAGCTTTATGTAGTTTAAAAATAATAGATCTCAATGTTTTCCGTTTTGATGCTCCATAAGCTGATACTTGAATATCTAGACTATGCAGAGTTATTGTAATAATAAAGTTAGCGTTCTCATAATTTATGAATCGGCCTTTCAGAAAATTTGTTTCATTAATTAGTTTTATATTATAGACTTGATCAGTCTCTAAATGATTTTTTTGGATTCGTTCTAAATTGATTAAAGTTTGGTCTAATGTTTTTAAGACGATATTGAGTTTTACAAATTTTTTCTAATTCTTTCGTTGAGATTTTTATTGGAACACAATCTCCATTAAATTGTACAAATGGTTTTAGGCTCATCCATAGAGATAAATAAATCAGTTGTTGTCATATATATTTAAAATTTTTATTTTTTTTAAATTGTATAAGCATAATTATAATTGTATAATAATAAATGTTATTGTAAAATTATAAATGCAATTAGAGCATTATATTAATTACATTTGTATTTGATTTGGCATAAAATGTCTACAAATTTTTCGAACTACATGTAGTATAGGAAAATCTATAAGACACAGATCGCAGGTTTTATTTCCTCGGTAATCTTTTGACGACTAGATTCCCATTTGTACGCCCCATAAAACTGAACCATTTATTAAGATTGCTTTCGTTACATCGTAAGCCAAAATAATATGGTACACTTTATATAGAAATCGGGCGTCGAAAATTTCAATGTGTTTATTTAAGGAGCATGCAATAAGCAAATCTTCTACAACATCGAAATCGCCTAAAGCTCCGAATATTTATCTGAATTAACCCAAAGTTATTAATACTCGTAGGGATTATTAAACCCTGTCCTTCGTATGAATGTACTGCTCCTCGGATATTTCCAACAAATATCCAATCCTCAAAACATTTTATTTGTATCTCATAGTTGGTTATTAACGGAACCCGTAATTTCTTCAAGGCTCTTATTATCGCGTTTTCTGTGGAATTTATGTCGACTATGCCAATAAAATAGTGAATTTTCACTAAGACTGGTCTCATGCTTAAACTATGATATGGGTAGTTTGCATTTAGGTTAATTTCAAATTGTTTTTTTTCTAAAAATAATAATCGTTTTTCAAGTTTAATTCCATTTGGGTCTCCTCTCCACCGCATCACCGCATATTTATTTTAATTGTTCTTTAAAATATAATAATAAATCTATGTGATGGCAACTTCCAAACGAATGGGAACTCATTACAATGATATGGGATGAAAACCTTCAATGCATAGGAATCTATTACAAATATATGGGATGGAAACCTTCAATGCATGGGAATCTATTACAAATATATGGGATGGAAACCTTCAATGCATGGGAATCTATTACAAATAGATGGGATGAAAACCTTCAATGCATAGGAATCTATTACAAATATATAGGATGGAAACCTTCAATGCATGGGAATCTATTACAAATATATGAGATGAGAACCTCCAATGCATGGGAATCTATTACAAATCTATGGTATGAGAACTTCCAATGCATGGAAATCTATGGGATGAGAGACTCCAATACAATGAAAAAAAATTATAATTCTATTAGATGGGAGCCTAAGAACAACTAAATATTTTACTGAGAAAGCGGAGTTATATATATTATTGATTATTTTTGTTTAATTAAATATAAACTAAATTAATTATTAATAAGTAAACTATAATTTGTTTATATTTTTGATATATTTTGCAATATTAACAAGGTTGATAAGATAATTTGGGTTGGAGTTAAATTTTATAATTTTATAACTAATAAAATAGTACATTGTAAACAAGTTTTTATTTTTTGTTCAAGCTTGTAAAGTTTGATTTGCAAAAATACATAAAACAACTTTTCTACTATTATTATTCAATCAATATTCAAAACTTCTAAAGTGTCCAGCTATTGGAAATCTCTGTTATGGTTAATTAATTTGATATGTTAGCATATTATATACTTTTTGAGAGGATTAAAAATAGCATAAATTATTAATTTTTATATTGAAAATGAATTCGTTTTAAAAAAAACTTTTATACTTTAATATATGAATAGACTTTTCTCTAATGTTTTTACAAATAATATTTAATTAAAGCTTACTTTCTTAATAACATATTATAATTTTTGATACAAATCAGTTTAGATGAATCTTTGATACCTTTATAATGGTTTATAAGTTTAAATATTTTATAAAATTCTATACATTTGAACACAACTAATACCTAATATCCGGCCAATCACTCCAATCACATCTTTCTTTTGATCACTTTCTGCCACTTTGCTCTTAAATCTCAATAGACTGCTAACCACTGAATCACTTGATCTTAGGAAGTGATTCATTAGAGATAAACAGGAATGAATAGGCTGTGGAAGAGTACCGGCAATTGATTGTGTGAACGAGTGTTTGAAAATCTCCGAAACAACGCCCACGTCTGCAATGGCAACCCATTGTATGGCCAGTGCTGGCAATCCATTGGCGAGTCTCAGATCGCAGATCCGTTCCACAGCTGAGTTAGCGTAACAATAGTTGCTTTGGCCACCATTGCCCCGACCACTGGTCATCGATGAAAAGGCGACAAAAAATTGCAGATCCGGACACTTGTGTCTACTCATCAAATCCAAGTTTCTCAGAGCCAATGTCTTCGGCGCCAATACTTTTTGCATCGCTTCAGGGGATTGATTGGCAAACAGGCGGTCACTCAATACCATAGCCAATGAGAATATTCCCCAAATGGGTGCCAAACCTATTGCTTCGTTCAATAATTCATTGCATTCCTGTTCAATAGAGACGTCCAATTGTGACACAAATACATTTGTGCCCAAACTCTTAATACGTTCGACATTGAAGTGTTGAAAATTTGTTTTCACACCATTACCTGATGTTAGGATCAAATGAGTCAAATAATCAATGAAAATCCAATTTTGTTTGCAATACTTATTAATTGATAAGTTACTGAGAATTCATTATAAGTGTAACCAAATTGTTTGAATACAAACTTTTCATTAGCGGTATATTCATTGCATCTAAGAATCAATAGAAACCCATTTAATTCTAGATTACTATAAATATATTCCAGGATTATCTCTTGGCTTAAATTTATTTCTTCATTTGAGTCAACTTTCTCAGGAAATTTCTCTCTAATTATAATTAAATCAAATTTACTTTTATCTGCTTTTGTTGTGGAGTCTAATGTAAAGTCAATATTGATTTTGTTGAAAATTCCTGAAAAAAGTACAAATTATACCTCTCCTCCTATTCATGACTATAAGCTAAGTTAATCAAAACAAACCCGATTCTTGTTCTAATCCAATATTCGTTTGATTATAAACTGAATAGTTTAATCTTAGATTATAGAACGAGTCGTTGAGATATCTCATTATATGCTGATAACAAATAGCCTGGTTAAAATTCATTTCTAATACATTGAATTCATTTGTGAGTTTGGAATTGTTTTCCAAAACTATATCCACCGCTGGTCTCAATAATCCAAATAGATATTATTCAATAGATCAGTGCATAGGAGTAAAGGAGCGTCACTTGATATGAATTGTTTGACTGTTTTTTCTGTTGGTTTTTCTCTGAATTTAATTTTTTCTAAAATTCCTTCCAACACTAATATATTAGTTGCAAATCCATTCATAGTTAACAATTCATTAAAATGATTCGACAAAATATTCTTCGCTTCTAATGGTTTATTACTGTTTGACATTAAATCATTAATTATATTGATATACGTGTCCACCAATTGTCTCATATCTTCTTGTAGTGCATTGCTGTCCATATATGGAACAAATGTATACTTTTCTAAAACTAGTTCTTGGCTTTTGTTCCTTCTGACGGCTTTAGTAATCACCAGACCATTAACCTCCAGTCCATTTGCCACACAATAATTTCCGGTCAAATCCATACAAACCTCAGAATATTCGATATTTATATTTGTGGCCAATATTTTTGGATCGCAAAGTAAACTCGAAAAACTATTGGGCAGTAGTAGATCCCGAGTGCGGACCTTAAGTAACATAAACTGAAGCATTGCATCCGCGAATGTAATCCAATTGCTTTCAGAGAACTTGATTTTCGCAACACTATTGTCCGGATTTACAGTTAATATCTGTTGGCCGTAATGATAGCCTCTTATATACAATTCCTTATAAACGTCCCGTTTGTCCAATTCATAAGAAGTATTGTTTCCCACTTTGGAATCGTCGGTGAATTGTCGGTTAAATTTTTGACGGAATCGTAAGAAATTATTATCTTTCAACTGTTGTGGTGTACTAATACGGCCGGTGACTATGAGAAGAGTATCCTGAGTAGTAAAAGGCCTGTAACGTCTCGTTGTGAAGTAATCAATAGTATGACGTAAGGCTTGACTGATGCATAATGTATTGTTGTGTGACGTCACGCACTGTATTGTTAGGCATTTATTGTCCTGTATCACGTGTTCTGAAGTAATATTGTAACGTTATAGGGTCTCAGTGACCAAAATTTATTGTCCTGTATCACGTGGTGTGACGAAATATTGTGACGTCATAGGGTCTTACTGACCAAAATTTATTGTCCTGTATCACGTGGTGTGACGTCATAGGGTCTTAGTGACCAAAATTTAGTGTCCTGTATCACGTGGTATGACGTAATATTGTGCCGTCATTTGGTCTTAGTGACCAAAATTTATTGTCCTGTATCACTTGGTGTGACGTAATATTGTGACGTCAAATGGCATAGTTTCCCCCAATCGACCGACCGTTGGCCAATTTTTGCTGTTTATATTATTTTTATTTTTTCATATATTTTACAGTTTTAAATAAGAATCGCATTTGAGTTTTAAAATATTTTATTCAAAAAAAGTAATTATTCGAGAAGAAATTCAAAAAATTCTTTATTAGTAATCCAATGTCTTAAAAGGTCGGCTTTGAGCACAGAGCACATTCCTTCATCGTTGACCACATGACGAGAGCAATTATATTGATTAAGATATAATGCATTGAGTTTATGAATCGATGGGCTTTCGATTTCGATATGAGGAATTCCGAGTAATTCCAACAGATCAGCAAATTGATGGTTCTTAACGCCAAAATAGTATTTCTCGAATGTTTTGCATTTATCATAATGTATTGTAGAAATATTTTTCAATTTATCACAAGGAATGCTGGCTTTTGTAGGTTTGAATGGAAGTCCTGTGAGATTTTTCACAATTTAGTCATTAATGATCTTATCTTTAACAGTCAATTCTTCATATTCTATAGGGATATCTACACCCCAACTTTGCAATTGACTTGAATCAACTTTTGCCAAAGCGAGTTCACGAGGAAAGAACTCACCTTTAATGAGAAAGCCTTGAGCGTCAATAATTGCACAAATGATATCCATTTTAACTCATCTAACTATAATATTGGGGGTCCATTATATAGGTTTTACATCATTTTGAAATATTTTTTAATAATTAAATTATTCGTTTCTTCATCTGTTGTAAAGAGTTTAATAAATTTCCATAAACTAAATTTTAAGGTAGATAAACACTGCACAATACTCTCCACAAGTAATCGAATTATATCCCTGTATCATCGTTGTTTTGTATGTCCAAAGAATACAATTATTATTTAAAAAATTTAAGTATTCTTTAATGAATGGCTTATAACCATATCATCCAAAATATTATCCAAATTCGTTGCTATTAATATGAATTTCTATCCAATGTTGACCAGCTTTGTAGTCGGGTTGGGTATTGCATATTAGAGAAGCTGGATAGCTATTAATTTTAGGCAAATTATTACAGGCAAATACACCCAAAACAAGGATATTTTCTTAGTTTTAAAAAAAGTTCTTTATATTTAGTCAATTTTAAAATAAGTGAATTGAAACGTTTCTATTTATATCTATTTCTAATATTTTATCAAATTCATAGTAAACTAAAAATGTTACTGCTGTTGTTAGAGATGTTGCAAATCGAATGTTTATTCTTAGTGTTCCAAATTTAATTGGATTCAAATGTCCAGCATCACCACAATTGCTACTAAGATCAGGAGCGAAATTAAAGCCATATATTGCACAAATAGGATAATTATCTCTATTAAAATTTAAATTTGGTTCCCCATCTAGCATATCAAGAGATTCGTATAAGCCAATGATTTCCCTCTGGTAACGTTTATTTGTAAAATCCGGTGTATATGGTCTTGAGAGGTATTGAACACCATCTAAGTAAACGGCTAATGAACTTATTGCATTATTGTAAAAATATAATGGATCTAATTTATTAGTTTTATTACGTGAAATTTAATATTTTGGTCTATTAATGTAATTTCATACAATTCTTTATTGATTTTACGGGATAATATATCACGATTTCCTTTAAATTTTGTTTCTTGGAATGCTTCTAAATATGTCAATAGTTGTTTGAAATCACCCAATGTCATTATAACGCCGTTTTTAGAAGGACGTGGTCATTTATATGTACGAATATTTATTCCTAATATTCCATTTACTGATAAGAAGAGTTTTCATTGGGTTTATTGAAAAATCTCTAGTGATTTTATAAAAGATATTGTATGCTTGAAATATGAATGAAAAAAAATTAAATATCAAATTTTAATTCCGTTTCAGCTTTTATATGTTTTTCAATCTATGTTCTGTCAATCTATTAAAATTATATTTTGATTCTTAAAGATTTTCGAAATAAAAATCTTTTTAAATTCAAAAACAGTTGGAATTTACAAATCCTATAGAATTATAAAAACAGTTAGAAAATAAGTACTCTTTAAATGGATTTCAAAATATTTTATTGAAAATTCAAAATAAATACAAAAATAATAAACAGAAATAGATATTAATTATCTTTTGTTTTGATTATTGTGAACAAATCTTTGGGTTCACTTACGTTTACTTCAGGTTTGGATTTCCGGAAAAGTTTATCTTTCAGTGCACACAAGCTTTTGAGCTCTTTGGTTGTTAATTTCATTGTTTGCATTTTGCCGTTGGGTTTCAATAACCAAATTTTATTTACCTCTTCTCTCGTTATACAGAAACAATTTTTACGATCGTTTCCAATTTTAGTCTCTTCAAATCTTTCGAGAAATGGCATTAAAGTCTTCATTTCGTCGAAAGCTAGGCAAACCCCGTTCCCTGTTGGCTTTCATTCCTCTTCTTCCTGAATAGGTTTGATGTTATTGCCAGTGACATCGCTTCCTTGACGGGTTAATGTTCTCAAATTGATGTAAATTTCAGTGGTATTCCTAGAGTCCAAATGGTTGTCCAACATTAGGACTTCGGCTTTGTTAACTCCAACAGTAGAAAAACAAAATTCGAAAGATTTCAATACTTTGAAAAACATTTTAATAAGATTTATAATAGTTATGAAAATAGTTGTGGAAAAAGTTAAGATAAATTTGATGTTAAGAGTATGAGAGTTGAAGATCAAATAGAATGTTGTTACTGTTGTCAGCCTTTATATATCACTTGAAAAAATGTTTTCTACGCATGCGCACACTCATGCGCACTAATTTTTGCAGACATGTCATGTTATATTCTGATTGGTTGATATAATATTTGCTGACATTGCACGTGAATATTTAAAATTTCGAAAAACACTTAGAATAATCGTTATGATTTTAAAAACCAATAGAAAATACTTGTTAAATGGATTTTAAAATATTTTATTGAAAATACAAAATACAAAAATTATAAATTGAAAAATATTAGAAATTAATTATCTTTCGTTTTGATTTTTGTAAACAAATCTTTAGGTTCACTTGCGATGACTTCAGGTATGGATTCTTGGAAAAGTTTGTCTTTTAGAGCACAGAGGCTTTTAAGGTCTTCATGAGTAAATCCTATTGTTTTAATTCTGCCATTGGCTTTGAATAGGAATATAATATTTAAACCTTCATTCGATATTCCGAATCGAATTTGTCTTTCGTTTCCAATATTCGTATTCTCCATTTTATCGAGAAATGGCATTAATGTCTTCATTTCTTCGACCGTAAGGCAAACCCTGTTCGATGTTGGCTTCAAGTCCTCTCCTTCCAGACTAAGTTTGAGGTTATTGCCAGTGACATCGCTTCCTTGACGTGTAAAGGTTCTCAAATTGATGTAAACTTCAGAACTATTTCTGGAGTCCAAATGTTTGTCCAGCATAAGGACTTCGGCTTTGTTACCGACCGAAGGATTTGAGTCGAATTCGAAAGATTTCAATACTTTGAAATAAATTGTAATAAAAGTTAAAAAGTGAAAATAATTGTGAAAATAGTTAAGAGAGATTTGATGTTAACAGTGTGAGAGCTGACAATCAAATATAATGATATGACTGTTGTCAGCCTTTATATAACTCTTTGAAAATGTTTTCTACGCATGCGCATGCTCATGGGTATTCATTTTTGCTGATAAGTCATCATATATTTTGATTGAAAGAATAATTGCTGATATTTGATGAAATATCATGTTTTTTTCTCATTGGTTGAAAAAATATTTGCTGACATTGCACGTTGAATATTTAAAATTTTAAAAATCTATTAGGATAATAAAAACCGTTGTATTGTAAGACTTTTCACTCTTCCGGCCAACTTTCTTGTTTTACTGGACCACCCATCTACCGGCGCAATAACAGGTCCTCTCTAGTAACAAATATGGTAATGTGTATCGAACTATAACGATGTAATCGGAGGCCAAATGTTGTCGTCCACTAGTCCTAAAAAGTGAGTGTTAGTACCTGTGAGTTCCGAGGACTTACCAATCCTCGGAGACCTCATTGCTTAGTAGACCCATCTATCCTAACGGCCAGGGACCGGAGTCCCGGCCTTAGCCTAATAAATAAATCTTTCACTTACTGAAATGAATGGACTTCGCTTTTATTTAGTAAACCAAAACCAAGTGTACAGCACAATACGTTCTGTCGGCTTAAGAGATAAAACCAGAATCTCCGATAAGTCTCACTACACTCTCCTGAAGTTCTAGAATTTATTGATATCGCGCATGTCTCAAACAAAATGTACTTCAAGCTTATTGGAGGTCAGGTTCCTCAATACTAATCTTACTGGTTGACCAGTCCACATTTGTGGTTAAAGCCGTGTGCAAACTGGAAAACACATAAATCAGTAGTGATGTCCAGACCGTATAGGAGAATCAATAAGACTTATAGGTTCACAATTTACGGAAAATCCTTTTACATAACTGCCGACTCAGACATATATATATATATTGTAAATACATATAAATATATAAATACATGTAAATATGTCTATAGGTGCAAAATATAGACCTATAGTGTTAGTTATGAGACTAATAATAGGTTAAGGTATAAATAGAATAATTATAGATTATTGCTAAGGCCTAAACAACAATTGTTTGATTATTTGTCTATTGCCTACTATGTTACCTAAAATTGACCATAAACATAATAAATGTTACAATATTTAGAAAACAGTTTGTTAATACTCGTAAATTGGATTTTAAAACATTTTATTACTATTATAAGAAAAGTAAATAAATAAAATATAATTAAATTAAATAGAAAATACTAATAACTAGTTATCTTTTTGGACATTAATCTCAGCCCCATATTCATTAAGCAATAAGTCCTCGAAAATTTTTCTTTCAGTACACAGAGACGTTTGAGGTCTTCTATTGATAAACCCAATTGATCCATATTGCCATTGGGTTTCAATCACCAAATAAAACACATATCTTTATCAAAAAACCAATAAAATTGCTTTATGCGATGTGTTCTCTGTATGCGAGAGAATTATAACTGTATTTAATAATACAAAAGTTTATCAAAGAGTTGATTCTGTGTTTCATTTATTTAATGTCAATTTTTCCTATTTTAAAAATTTTCAATAAATGATTAATAATTTAAAACTAAAATATAAACAAATGAAAGCAAAAATACTTAACTTATTAATAGATTTAAACATTAAATTATTGAAAATTAACACACATTTTGCGATATTTTTTTGTCTATATTTTTCAATCATTTGATAAATCATTTCTTAATCCTCTTATTTTATTAAACAAAATTGAAACTGAAAAACAAATAATTCACTAGTCAATGTCTATTACTAATAAACTTTTGTATTATTAAATACAGTTAAAATTCTATCTGTGCCACACAGACAACAAATTATATAAAGCAATTAAATTGGTTTTTTGATCTTCATTAGTTGTGAAGAATCGTATTTCGCGTTCGTATCCAAACTGTATATCCTCGACATTTTCAAAATAGGGCATTAGTTCTTTCATGTTGTCGATCGTAAGCCAAACACTGTTGATGAGTGTAATCATTGAACTGCCACCAAGATTAATGAACGACCTCAAAACTATACAAACATTTGAATCCTGTAATGGGTTTTTCAAAGCTATCACATCGGCTTTATTGACCACATAAAGAGTATAACTAAATTCGAAAGATTTTAATACTTTGAAACACATTGTAATAAAAGTTAAAATAGTTGTGAAAAAAGTTGAGAGAATTGATGTTAACAGTATGAGAGTTGAAGATCAAATACAATGTTATTACAGTTGAAAGCCTTTTATACCCATTTGAAAGTGTTTTCTGCTCATGCGCACTTATGTTATATTTTAATTAGTTTAAATAATATTTGCTTATTTTTTCTGACATGTTTTATTCTCATTGAGTATAATAATATTTGCTGACATTGCATGTGGATTAATGGATATATAAAATTTAAGAAAAATTTAGAATTAGAAAATTTGAAATTAGAAAAAAATTTAATTATTTGAAAATAAAACTCTAAAAAAATTTATTATTTAATTGAAGAAAAGCAAAAAATATTTGAAAATCATAGAAAAATGCTAAATTATAATTCATTTATTTCAAATTTTTCAGTAACGTGATTGGATTCTTCGAAAAGTTTATCTTTCATCTCACAAGGCATTTAAATTCTTCTTTAGTGAACTCAATTTTATGCATATTTCCATCCGGTTTATAAAGCAATATATAATACTTATTTTGACTAACCATTCCAAAACGAACCATTCTTTCACCTCCAATAGATTTAATTCCAGTTTTTCCAAATATGGAAATAATCTTTTCATTTCATCCGTTGTCAAGCAAACCCCACTTGACATGGTATTCATTGAATCATTCTTTCGTAAATTTATTTAAGATTGCGAACACATCTCTTCATCATTCCATTGAATAACTTCTACGCTACTAAACGACATAGAGGAAGAAGCTAAATGAAAGGATCTAAGTATTTCGATAGGCATTTTGAGAAATAAAATTCAATTATTATTAGTATTTTAGCCCTTATACAACTTATAGTATTGCAACTAATACCTATTTAAATAATATACAATAGGCGCGATACTTACCTGTAATGACGTCAAAAAAATCAACCAATAAATTTCACACGTGACCACTGACATCACTAAGGCGCGATAAATTGAGGGCCAAGGGTGGCCAGCAAGTAACCAGGGGCGGTTGCCAACGGTCGGTCGATTGGGGGAAACTATACCATATGACGTAACAATATTATGTCACACCGCGTGATACAGGACAATAAATTTGGTTCACTAAGACCCTATAACGTCACAATATTACTTCAGAACACGTGATACAGGACAATATATTTTGGTCAGTATGACCCTATGACGTCACAATATTACTTCAGACCACTTGATACAGGACAATAAATGCCTAACAATACAGTGCGTGACGTCACACAACAATACATTATGCGTCAGTCAAGCCTTACGTCATACTATTGATTACGTCACAACGGGACATTACTGGCTCTTTACTACTATCTTGGTATAAATATAAATCAACACTCATTTTACTTATGTTTAATTTGAAAACAAGTACTGTATTTTCTGTTATGAATGTGGCCCTTAAGAAGTGTATGTTTTCCAATACTATCTGCAATTCATCACTAGTTGTGGACAACTGTCGGGCAAACTCTTAGCCAGTGGCCGGAAACAGGGGTCGACCGTCCAGACGGTGATCCAAATAGAATTGATTCTCAGGTTTATTGAACTCAATTTCTACTGATATTTCCGATTGTGATCCAGTACTGAAGTACTCCGGGTATAGCGTGACCAAATAGTTGTCTGAGTGATCCCAACTAATCAAAGAACCTAAAGATTGTGTGCCTCTTCTCACCGGGTAGAGGTTCTGGATTTTTGGCCTTAACGCCCAATTATATAATTGACCAATAGATATGAGGAGATGTGAGACATTGTTTGACCCATTGTTTCGCTTCATAAGTCCCACATAAGTAGCCTCAGAGCCAATGCTCTTCCTAACGGTATTCCTGAATAGAGAGTCAGGAGATATATCCACTACTATTGCATCTTTGGGTACTTATTGGAGCGCCTCCTGGAAGAGCACGGCTTTCACTATATTATTAACATAATATTCTGGTGTAGAGTATTGAGCCTCCGGTGCTGTCCATTCACTTTCTGTTATTGAACTACTGACCCATCGATTACTGCACACTCTCTTTGCATTGGATACAGATCTGAGTTTTTCGAGCAGAAGAGATTGTGGCCATATATGGACTGTGAAATGCCATTTCACTTGAGTTGACTTTTTTGACGAATATATTCTCGGCTTTAAGTTCATCGAGAAATTTACTCACGTCTTCAAAAGCACCCGATATAGTCACTGAGTCGGGGGCGTTATGACAGGCGGCTACTACACCTGGTGGCCAGCGCTTGAGGGACTAATTCCATGTAAGCTCCACTGCAGCCATCAGAACATTGGAAAATTTCCATCAGTTGCATATTTTCCCCTCCAATAGCAATATAGAATCATCTCTCTATGGTCTAACACTCCATCTAAATAACCACAGCCTACCTCTCCAGAAGAATGGCCTAAAAAGCCGTCCGGCACTATGTCTAGAGCTCTCATTAAGTCCACTAAAGCTATTTGTATGGAAGCAATGCCCACCGAAGAGTATAATATTGGGGCCAATAATTCCTCCTCTTCTCCCAATATATGTTTGAACAGATCTATGCCATAGGGCTTAAGGAATTGCGCAGATTTATTAAGTGATTTGTTGATTATATCAATGTCCATCAATCCATTGGCCATTGCTGGCCATTGTGTGCCCATTCCTTTTAATTCGAAATAAAGTGATTCATTATTTTTTAATCGAATAAGTCTCCAAAATTCATTGATTCTTTTCGTGACCCCTTATCATTTGGGGTCGGGGCTACTCTTATTAAATTAACGTTCTAACATTAGATTATTATAACTATAAATTACCAGATCTAAAAGGGGATGAATAATTAGTTTATTATTTAAGTTTTATAGAGCGAATTATTATATCTTCTATTGCATATTCTTAGCTTAGATGATTTAAATCAAATAATTTAATGTAAATTAGTAAAATAGAATTAGTCATTTCTAAGTTTAATCTATAAAATATTTTATTAATAATCCAAACTTATTAGAAAATCATCCTTATGTATAAACCAGCTTTATATATATTTGATCCTCCAAATTTAAACGAAAAATACATTTGCCTAAATTTAAATACTATTTAATTTATTGCTAAAAATCTATGTTATTAATTTAATATAATTCATCTAGCACTATTAAAATAATTTAATTTACATATTTAAACATTTTGGATATTTATCAATAGTGTATTTCCTTCTATTTTTTAAGACCCTGAAGATAATATTTAATTTTTTAGTCTATTCTAAATATTATTATTTCTAAATTAATTCAATACCCGATAAAATAAAACAAATTTATGTTTTATTGTCCACTTTAGATATATTTCTATCCAATTTGACAAATTGCTTTCCCGATATATCCCTAACCATAAACCCCCGCCAATCCATTCCAAGTGATTCATAATCAGTAGTGACGTCATTAAGAAGTGGGAGGAAGTCTTCGTTAGATTTATTCGGATTATTGTATATGAAATCCAAAATATGATTAACACTGTCTTCAGTTCTGCCGTTAACCACAATAAGTCGCGGAATTTCAACAAAATTGTCAATTCTTTTCTCTGCACTTCTGGACGAATGGTTTGGTCGAAGTAGTAGATGAGCATTAGTGCCGCCGAATCCAAATGAATTAATCGCTACAACACTGTCCTCGAAATCAATATTCTTGACCACCGGTGCAATTCAGCCGTCGATTAATGGTTTGATTAATTGATTCTTTTTATTTAAGTGAAGACTCGCCGGTATTTTCTTAGTCTCGAATACTGTAATAACTTAACCACTGAACAGAGACCCGATGTGGCCTCGGAGTGACCTAAAATCGATTTGACACTACCGACAAGCAATGGATCAGAACTTTAAATTTGATGCACAAATAATTTGAAATTATTTGATTATTATTTTACTTTATCAACCTGGATAACTAACGAAGAGGGTTGCTATAGTAAAAGTATCTCTTCACCTGATCCTTTGCAAAATGTTTCCTTTAAATCGGAAAAAAATAATCGTTGGGTATTTTCCCACATTGTTCCCCACCCCCATTCCCTATGCATTTCTTATATTTTGCTTAAAATTATAGTGTCCGGTGATTTCATCGCAAAATATCAGTGATGTTGAAGAATAGATCTAATCTTGAATAAACCCTCTAGCATTTTCACCGGTTGCATCTATTGATTCCCGGTGAAAATATTTGATTGCTTAACGAAAATTATATCAAATTTGAAAACTGTCCTGTCTATTTATTAAACTGTCCTATTTATTAAAATTTAAGTTAGGGTCTTATAACTTAGAATTATGAGTTAGTTATAAAAAAATTTACTCATTAAGTTGGATTGATTATTATTTCCGTGAAAAGATCTGCGAGGAAATGTTTCGAAGATATGATTT
Organism: Liacarus xylariae; assembly: GCA_034693365.1. Classification (NCBI taxonomy): domain Eukaryota; kingdom Metazoa; phylum Arthropoda; class Arachnida; order Sarcoptiformes; family Liacaridae; genus Liacarus; species Liacarus xylariae. Next base: position 1,340 of record JAQFXN010000251.1, on the reverse strand, counting down.
TTCGGAGAGAAGTTAAAATTCAGTTAGACTTCAATATTTTTATTCATGTTTTTATGTATTGCTGAAAGTTTCTTAATATTTCACTCTACGCAACCATAATTGCATTAATACCTGTTTTTACAGTATAGTTCATAAATAGCATTTGATTCGTTTTGATCCCATGTCAGTGTTGCAGTGCCATGTGCTTCAACATAGCCAATCCAATTGGATTAACATTTGCCTCTTTAAGTGTTGCCTCCATTAGGTTTATCTGCGAGACAGACGAGGGATATGTAATTCCCTATACATTATAGCCGTCAGAGTTTATTTTCGTGTGAACTATGGTCGCGTAAACTCTTTTCGCAGACTTTCTTTTCTGTAGTAATACAGTGACCACTGCCTCAGAGCGCACATAACCATTGGTCGATTCATCTAGATATTTACAGTTACCATCGATGGATAATATGCTAAATTTTTGAATCTCCAGACTAGAAGACGGACGTAGATTTATTTGTGCCCCTGCTACTATTGCCATTTCGAATTCATTGGACTGCAAACCAGAATAAGCCAATTGTAGTGCAACTAAACTGGATGAGCATGCTGTATTTAACGTTAAGCTTGATCCTTTAAAATCAAACACAAATGAGACACAATTTGAAAGGAAGTTGCCTTGAGTTCCTGTGGACACATGGCTTGAAATCTTATTTGGATTTCCCAAACTTTCTTCTTTTTCTGTAAAAAATGCGCCGACATATACACCGGTATTACTACCGCGCAGAGCCCTAGGATTCCAGCCTTAAAAGTTAGAAAAAGCTTAATTAATTTTTAATTATTTCGCTCATACCTTGTCTCATAGGAGAGAATATAAATCGTGGAGATTCTAAAATGGACTACTTTTGAAGCCTTTCTATACTATCCATATGTAGTGCAATATTAATGTTCAATTTTTTTAGACTTAAACTTTTTTGATGACTTAAATGATTTTTCCGGGTAATTAAAGCTAAAACTTAAATTAGAAATAAACAACCTGAAATACGAAAAAATAATTTTATTTCATAAATATTTGACAAATAATTGATTACAAAAATAATATTAATGAATAATACAATGATAAATTAAATTATATATAAATATTTAACATATATCGAGATTTGGGGCCATAAAATCTTTTGGGTTATATTAAGTCTTTGGTTTATAAAGAAAAACCGAATATCTCGAAGATCTCAATGATCTAATTTTAAACGCCTTCTCTACAGTTACACAAGTAATGCTTCAAATAACAAAAGAAGAATTCGAATTAAGGTTACGCCACTGTATTGCAATTGAGGGAAAAGCATTCGAACATTTAATTTAAATAATAT
>JAQFXN010000250.1:0-25466 GCA_034693365.1 Liacarus xylariae | reverse complement strand
GAATCGGGCAAAATTCTGTTATTTTTCTTAGAATTTCACAGAATATTCTTCATAAACGGCGCTTTCGGCGCCGTTTTCTCAAAATTTCTAGGGGGTCCTGTTTTTTCTTCACAGGAGGGAGGGGTGATATTTTAATCATTTTTCAGAGACAGGGGGGAGGGATATTTTGGTTATACCCTACCATTGGGCATTCCTACTATATTGCAGTTGCAGTATAGAAATATAGATATGCTATACAGTTGATTCTCATTTGATACATTATCGATCCATATGATGACTTAAGCCTTAAGGGAAGGGGAGGTAAGGGCAGTGCCTATATTGATATCCCCTGTGTTACAATTACTTTTGAAAAATTCAAATTGCAATTTTGAGAATCTTCTTCGATATTCTGGAAAATTAACAGAATTTTGTCAAATTCTGTTGAATTCTTACAGAAATAGTCGAATTTCTGTTAAATTGTCATTTTTAATAGAATTCTGCAAGAATTTGACGATTGCGAAGAACCCTCCCCTGGACCCCCCCCCCTCCTGTCCACAATTTGTAACGTCACAGACCGGAATACTTCTGCTTGGCCAAATACAATACCCCCACCTGTGATATCTGCCTGTGCCCATCCCTGCTAATAAAGGAGTGGAGGGCTTATCCCAATTTCTATCGGAAGCTTTTCATTCAAATATCTGATGATTTGGGCTAACCTACAGGTGCTCTCATGTATTGTGATTTTATTTTATAACTCACTTCTGGCCACAGATGTATAGATTTATATTCCATATGTCATCGAAATAAAGGCACTTCTGTTTTGTGTAAACACTTCTCAAACATCTGTCGAATTGTTTGGAAACACTTCTGAATCGGAGTTTGTCTTCAATCGGAAGCCATTGGAGAATGTCTTCACACAAGTCGTCATAAATGCGTGAATTGAACGCCGATTTGCTATAACTGTTGCCATCACTTGAACTCATTGTCTTCACTGATATGTCAGACATTTATTTAGATTTAATTTTAATTAAAATCAAAACTTTTATGAATTGATTTGAATTCAATGCGAAAACTTTCAAACTGTTTATGAAATGCAAACCTAATCTATTGACGCAATGCATTGAAACAAACAGTTATATTATGTGACGTTTTATATGAAATAATTATTGAGTCATTCATTGATGACATCTATTGGACTGTATTTTCAAATCTAATATACACTGAATTGGTATTAAATTGTAATTTTCATATTTGATAGTTAGCCGGGGTAATCAAGGGTAGGGTTGAGAAAGCTGACTATCTCCTGACTTGTAGAGCCGAGGCCAAATTTTTATCTTATTTCCCTTTTGTTTTTCATTTTTCCCTGATTTTTACGAAAAATCAGCCAAAATACCCCCTCCACCCTCCCCTATACCTCCTAACTAGACCTACCTTGGCTACCATACTGATAGTAAGCATATTAATTAATTTAGCAAAGCTCGTTTATTGGGATGCAATAAAAAAAGATATAAATATAATGTTCCTAGTTTTACTTATTAATTATCCTTTACAACAAAATTAATCCTTAATTTACATAATTTTGCTTTTATATTTTTAAAAACTCTAATTTATTCTACCTTCTTTATTTTCTTTTTAAAATCTCTGCACTAAACAGCTGGATATATAAGCACATGTGTTTACACCCACTTTACAATGTTTTTCAAATTTACCATGAATTTACCACTATATCTACTTGCACTCGTCAATGTCCACCTCCTCATTCTTCTAGGTTTTCAGACTCATTTAGTTTTAAGTAAAGTAATATTTGAATATATTTACAGTAATTACTTATTCATTGATTAAATTGATGGATATTTTGGTGAAATAAATTGTTAATAAATAATAAATAAATAGAAAACTTATTTATTGAAATGAATCAAGAATTCAAAATTCATTTTCTTCAATTGTAATTCATGGCTGAGATTAACATTTAATTCTCATATTTTCCCAGAACTACAATCAAAATTATTGCACAGATATATAATGTTATGTAATAAAAAATGAATATACATATATTTTAATGTGAAGAGAAATGTGTAAATTTTTTATATATTCTTCAAATTGCCGTTAATTCTGTGCACGAATGGCAAGAATTTACTGATTCTTTCATTTCTAGTTCTTCTTCTTCTTCTTTCTCTTGTATACAGAATTGCAGATAAAATTTATTCTATAAAATGCAGTTATAGTCTCATAGCCTTTGGGGTTATATATTTGCAATAATATTATATTATACACAATATTTGCACAGTTTATGTATTTTCCAACACAAATCAGATATAATATTCAGTCAAATAGCATATCATTTACTTTACTAAAAAGAATTCTTATTTCTTTATTCCGAACTTTTATTCTTTTAGCTTGTTTTTCCCTCTCAATTCAAAAATCAGTGCCTATTGTAATGTTATTCATTGAGTCATTATTCATGAAATTATTAGCTTATTATTCAAATTAAACAAGTCTTCTAAGTTATATACTGTATAGCTCTTAATACTGTAGTCAAAGTTTTTTCTTTACTATTTCAGCAGGGATGGCCAACGACAACCTGAGGTGGCCATTCTAGGTGATAGAAGAGGGGGGGGGGGAATAGCGGATTTTTCCTAGAGGTGTAATTATTTTTAAAAACAGATAATGTAAATAGGTTAAAATAAAAAAAAAATTGCCTTTCAATAAAACTCTATGCCATAGAGTCTATGGTGTATTTCAAAATATTCGAATTAGGGTGGTATTTTACTTAGCTACCCCTGTTATTGGCTCTCTCTGCTATTTCGTTAAGAAGAATTTTAAACTAGCATTATATACCTCAATAATATATGTTTATTTTTAAAATCAATATTTTTTACCTGGATATTTTCTAATCTATCTCTCTCTCCCTTTCTCTCCCCTCTCTTTTATTACGTTAAAGATCTGATTTGAAAAAAAAGTTTGTAAAATTTCAAAACATTAAGGAATAATTTGAACAAAAATTCTCAAACTATATAAAATGTAAAATAAATTCCTATTTATTTTTATTTTATATATATTTGATCGCGAAATACAAATTGATGTTCTATTCTGTTCACAAGAAAAAAAAGTTTATTATCATTTCCAGCGATTCCGTGCACTTCATCTCAATTTATTTGTTTTTAGCCAATTGTGGACTAAAAGAAAGAAAACACAAATAAATGAATGTTTTTTTTGGGAGAAACAAAATTTTCAGATTTTTCACAATCAAAGAGCACAGAGAATAAACTGTTTTCTTGAATTTATAATCTAGTTTTTCCTTTTCATTCTTCTTTCTGGCAATAATTTTCTTCTCAATTAATAGGAATGTCTTATCGCTAGCAATGATACAGTTGTTAAGCGCACACATAGTGGACAGTCCATCGTTGCGATGTCTAGTAATTAACTCTAATGGACCGGTCTTTTCGTCAGGACATGATCTTAAAGAACTGGTCAGTTATCTTATGTGGTGTATTGTCTGGTGTATATGTAAAAAAAAGCACTCGGAATGGCCAGTCATTACTAATTTAACAGATTATTTCTCATCCGAACTCATTAAACACAATAATTAATGGCTCATAGAATAGCTGTGAAACACAAAGTTGTGCTGAAATGCAAACAAAATTACACCGAATTTCTTCGCCGCAATCAATAGCTGAACCACTGAATTGAGTGCATAAAAAAAGACAAATTATGTTATTTAAGATTTTTATATCTTTTTATTTTATGTTCAATTCCGAAAAGACTTTTATTCTTCTTATTTCTTAGTATTCTTGGCATTAATAAAGTTATTTTCATGAATAATAGATTATTTTTATACTCTTTTTAGTAACATATTATATAGAAAAGGGCAGTTATTATATTACCTTATATTCTGTGCCTCCTTTACGTCAAATAAATAATCAAAAAATTTCATATTAAGTCTTTTGCAGAATATTTGATTATTTTCGATAAAATTCCTTTTAATTTAAGTAATTATATTATTTATATTGAATTCCACTTAAATATTTTATATTTTGGAGATATTATTTGAAATTCTATCAGAAATATTCTTAGAATCTTAGCCATGCTATATCTCCCTCTTTGCCTAGCAACGATTTAAGCAAAGATATTTAATTAATTAAATGAATATCAGATTTATTTACCCTGATTACATATTCCAGATTAACATGAATAGCTTAAGATATTTCTGATTTATAATAATTATCTAAATAAGACGACCTGTGCTATTTATATTTAATTAAAGATTTAATATAAGATTATTTCAAAATGTTAATTTTAAAACATTAGTTTAGAAGGATAACCAAGCTCGCCTTAGTCAGCAAGAAGAATTTAGAAATTAAATTAGAAAGTAGAAAATAGTTTTCTTTTAATTATCTTTTACAATTTATTAAAGTCATCTTTTAAGAGGGTTATTAAAAATTTTTATTAAAAAGGAGATAGTTTGAGCTACTTATTTGTTAACTTGCATGATTTTCATATATCCCCTTTTTCAAATACAGGAATTATACGTTTGAACAATATATAATAAATTCTGATAATTTTGTTGTAGACGTCAACTACTGGTCCGGAATATCACAAGAAAGTGTTCGACGCCTGCACTCAATTAATGCTATTCATCCATAAAATACAAGTTCCTGTTATTTGTGAAGTAAACGGTAAATAAAATTTTAAATTATAGATAAATATTTGTTTAAATTAATTATTTATTTTATTTTTTTTCTCTCTAAAACTTATATTAACTGTTAGTAAGAGATTGTGTCGAATAAAAGCGATTCATTTATTGCATAAATATCGCTGTTTTTTCCACTCAAATCCGTTTTGCATTTAAGCGGCTTTTAATGCCTTAATCTTATAATTAATGATTGTAATCGTTGTAGGATTGGCTGCAGCGGCCGGATGTCAACTGGTGGCCGCCTCTGATATTGTTATTGCCAGTTCGCACAGTCAGTTCAGTACTCCAGGTTTGAAATTCTTTTGCATATAATTTATTCTTAAAAAATATAAATCTTTAATATGGAATAGGATTCAACTTATTATACCCGACCCAATGCACTAGTTTAGTTGTATTTACCCAATTAGGGGTAGCCAATGGACGGTATAGTCAAATTATACCCTGTAAAGAATAAACAAAACGAAATCTCCCCCCCCCCCTAGCAATTTGGAGAAAACGACGCCGATTATATTATTTTTTCAATCTTGAGCATTTATCTAATTTTAATTCTGGTGAAATTCTCTATCAGTTTGAATCTAATCTTGATAAATTGTAAGAAATAAATTAATATTGCCTTAAATTATTTACTTGATTTTATAAAAAATATCGACATTAAAAAATATTCCCCATCTAAATACCCTTTCCTTAAGTGGTTTGCACCACACAGACAAGTGAGTGCTTTGCGCTTACATTGAAAGAGGAAATAGCGATAAACCAATGAAATGACAGACAGAATAATGTCATTAATATGAAGAAAAACGCAGAGATGTCTGTGCATTAGGAAGATTTGTGTCACACATATGGGAACATGAAAAACCTCTGCTGAGAATATCACTCAGAGAGGAAAGTAAACGTATGTATATTGGAACCGACTAGTAATGGACAGGTAGTTGGATATTAGGATTTATGGTTTGATAAGCGCTGAGATGTTCTCTAAGTTAATACTAGTTGTGATTCATAACCGATATATCATTTTGCAGTAATATTTGGCCATTAATTACTTGAAAATAGAGAGATATTAAGAGAAAGTTGCATTTCCTAAATAAATCCTTGCATACCCTTATACCCTTGGGCTTGAGATTATAGACTTTACATTTCTGCTTGATGGTGTAAAACATTATTCAGTCTGTAAATTCTCTGAATGTAAATCTATTGAAATTATTTGAATCCATTAAAAGCGTAAAAAAGTTTATTAAATTTTGCTTATTGTTTATAATCTTTTATCAAAATTATACTGGATTAATAAGATTGTAGTTTTAGATGTTTGCATTGAGATTAAAACAATACAGAACGCAAAGTTTGGCACTAGCTTTGAGAGAATATTCTGATTAATGTGTGTATAAAATATTGCTCATAAACATCATGATTATAAATGATATATGAGTATTCAATATTAATAGATATTTAAATTCAATTTTACACTACGTTAGGCTTTTTTATTAATAAAATAGTAATTATTTTAACTGTCGATAGAACTTAAAGGGTTTTCAGAAAAATTGCGGCACATTTAACATCGTCTTAATTGTATCTTTTATGATTATAACTTATTACAACTACAAGATAAAGATAAGCTATTTAAATTATTCTTGTTATTAATCAACAAAATTAATCGAATGAATAAAACGATAAGAGAAAATGAGTTAAGAGTAGGAAAATTTCCTTTTAAAATGAAATACTTTTTTTCTTATATAATATATTTCAACCGAAAAAATCTTATTACAAGATTAAAGTTCAAAAAAGTGCGAAAAATATTTTATTTTCTTGATATTACATGCAATTTACTTAAGTGCAGAATAGAAAGCAAACATCAAATGCCAAAACAAAGCTATTACTACTAATACAATATTATACGAATTCAGCCATTTATTTCCGATACCATAAGGCACTGCTATCTTACAACTGGCCAACAATGTTGTAAATCTACAAAGATTTATATTCTCTGCAAAAGTTTTAACTTAAATAACTCTAAAATATTTAATCAACAAATGAATGAAAGCTATAAAACATAATTATAAATATATTTACATTAATAAAGAGTATATTAAAGAAATTCTCTGCGGATTCTCAAAGACAGTACAATATATATCTAAATTAGGAATTTTGGGCTCAATTTTGCAAAAAAAAGTATTTATATTTATTTGGTTTCTGTTAATCCAACAATTAATAAAACAACATTTTCTAATTTAACAATTAGTAATTAAAATATAAATTTCGATAAACAAATCATTAATCAAAAGACTAAATTATAATTTTATTTTTTGGAGAGCAATAAACTCTTAAAAAAAGAGATTTATATTAATACTGAATGTTATCTCATTTATTATATACTCTGTGCTGCACTTTGTGTTTGTTGCCTCTAATTGAAAATTTTCAAATCATATAAGTTAAAAGCTATTGAAATAAATGAGTGAGAGATAGGAACTGAATTTAAGCTCATTTTCAGCGTATAATAAAACGATTTCTATGCAAAACGCAAATAAAGACATTTTTCAGAATAAATTTTCTCCTACTTTGACCAGAATATTCTGTTCGGTTATGATATAATGTTATTATTAATAATAATAATTTAAATACATTACAAACCTTCAACTGAATGAAAATTACTTTAAATTTTTTTAGACAAACGAATAAAAGTGCATTTGAAGACAAAAGCATAAAATCTGGAATATTCAGCATTAGATATATAACAGAATATTCCGTTTACTATACTTTTTCTGAAATATAGTCAGTTTTTCTTCTTTTCTTTTTTTTGTATTCTTTAATATACGCAAAATTTTTAATAAATGGCAAAAAAATATATAATAATATTTACATAAATATAAAATTGATTTAAACTTTGCATTTAAATAGAATATAATATAAGAAAAGTTCTTTATATTCAACTCTCAATTCCCGTTTGCATATTATTAACTCATTATATTCTGTGCGTTTTCTATATTAAATTCACGTCTAAATTGAATTTTTGTAAACAATTTTATTAAATCTTTTTCAGTTTTCATTAATTCATATTGTTGTTCTATTTAATAATTTGATAAACCAAGTTAATGCTTGGATATAAGCGAAACAATCCTGGTTTGTGTTTTTTAAAAAGTACAACCCCTGACAACAGGAGATCATTTATACTCCTCATTCTTTTGAAATTGGCAAAACACAGAATATGCTGGATAACTGCATATTATTTATGGTGAAATTATCTTCTTTATGTAGCATTAAGCTTATTTTACCCTATATCATTTCTAATTTGTTGATATTGATGTAATGATGATTTAGATTTAATGACCATAATAGTTTACTTTTCGATTAGCAGTCTTAATTTATAATGAAATAATATCCCATTTGTTTTCGTCATTAAACTTTGTCTAGGAATTGATTTTTTTCCCTTTGATATACCTTTGCTAAGACTTCATTGTTTAACTCAGTGAAATATTAGAAAACGTCTTTCCCGTATTATTGCATAATTTGAGCATGCTTTGTCTTCTATAATGTATATAATGAAACTCAAGTTTTCAATTTTATTCTATAATATTCTTTGTTCATAAGTAAAAATTTAGTTTCAAAAAATCAAATAAAAGTCCCTTATATATAAAAGTGTCACACAAAATGACAATATTATTGAATAATAGAGTAGAGCACAATTCTATGAGTCTTATCGTGGTTTGAATTTTTATATATTAATGTTATATATATATATATATATATATATATATCACAAAATACTTCAAATCATTTCATATAAAATATTGGATCCATTGAAACGAAACAAAAAATAATAAAACAAAATAACAAAAATCGCTTCAAATATAAGAAAAGTTTTTTTTATAGAGCACTTCAGAAACAACAGAAAAAACAATTTTGTTTGAAAATGAGTTTTTCGATTAAATAGTGTTTCTTTCATTATTATTTCATGAATTACTTGCGCTTAAACCAGATGTTGATTATCAGAGCAAAAGCCAAAATAAAACAAAAAAACGTATTACAAAACAAATAGCAAACTAACTGTCTGTCTGTCACTAATTCATGAGAACACAACTCTTTTGGGACATTCCTATCCTATCCTATTGAAACTTTCTAAATATTTGAACAAAATTATTTTTCCGTATCTGTAGTTCAGTTGTGATAATAAAAATTAATGATATCTTTTCGTCAGAAAAGTCTAAAATAGTGTGGAAACAAATATTAAAATGTATTTCAACAATAGAATAGACATTTCTTGGATAATCATTATTTGAATCACAATTTCATATACAGTAGTGTTTATTTTTTTCTGCATTCATATGCAATAAAAACTTATTATTCATTTTGCATCCAATAGTGAATTCAATCTCATTCCTAGCGTATGATTGAATGTTCATTTGTCATCACAAATGTATAGAAACAAAAACAAACAAAAATTTCCTGAGAATTGAGGCAAAAAAATTGAAATTTAAAATTCAAATTACATACAGAAAAAATAGGAACTTTTTATGAGAACGAATTCAATATAATTCATATGTAAAGCAGAGAATATTTCTTTGAATATTAACAGAAAAAAGGATTCGAAATATCAGAAACTTTAATATCTGTGCAAAAGAAAGAATAATTTGATTCAGAAAAATGTAGAATATTTTGTTAAATATATTTCTCTGAGTTTCTAATCAATCAATTGCTTATATTTGTTAGTATGCAATGCAAAGGTGGAGATCCAGTCGTTATTTGTTCCGCGTTTTGTGGAAAATGGCACCGAAGACTCAATCATTTTGGACTGTCTCTACACATTAGACCCGATTGATGACAGAAATCTAGTGGTCAAATGGTTTCTGAACGACGATCCGGAGCCTATCTATCAATGGATACCGGAATTGAAGGCACGACATGCCTCTAAGCGACTTCAGGGCAGAATAAATATGGAATTTACTGTCAATACTGCCGACCCCTTAACCCAATACAGAGCACTGAATATATTGCGGCCAACGATTGATTTGAGTGGCAAATACTCGTGTCATGTGTTGTCACTGTCGTCACAGGACTCGGAGGAAGAGACTATGATTGTATACGGTATGGAGAAAAAAGTTTTGTGCAAAAAAAGTATTGCTTTTTATGATTAATAAAAAATATGACTTTTTTTTGACTAAAGTTTCCGAAATTGCTTTTTGTATTTTTTTATATCAAAAAAGTATATATTTTTTATTATCCGATATTTTTTAATATTAAATATAAATTTTTAGTCTGAAGTTATTTATATTGATATTATTGAGCCATAAATTAAATATATTACTAAAAATGCCATATTTTGTAAAATCAATAAAAAAGTTCTGTTTAGTGTTGTTTGTCATCGATTTTTTAGATTCTCTTTTTTAACTCACTTTACTCTACTCTACTCTATGTCTGTCTTTATGTCTGTCCTCTCTATTAATAACTTTTTTCTATAAGTTTTTCGAAAATCTTTTCAAATATTTCTTCATTTGATTTCCATATCTTATTTTTCATAACTATAATGAATGATCAGAGAGAATGTCATTCATTATAGTGAATGAAAACCACAAGAATTGGAAAAAATGATGAAAAGAATATAATATAAAATAGTCGACGAATATATTTAATAAAAGACAAATTCGTTGGAAATAAATATTCAAACATCTATTATATCTATTATTCTTATATTTTGATTTCCAAATTTCACACTCAACTAATTCTCTTTAGTCAGAGTCAGACACACAGATAGACAGAGACTGAGAGCACAGGAGAAAACTTATTTTCATAGCGTATATGATCTCAATATAAATGAATTGAAGCGAGAAATAAGAAAAAAAGAGAACAGAATATAGAATAAAGTGATTTGATGTGACTGTTCTCTCTATAATTTGTTTGCATAACTGTGTGCTCTATATCTGTATAATTATTTAATAACATTATTATAATAACCCATTTATAGCTACACCAAAAAGCTTTGACTTCAACTTCACGCGATCTAAAGATAAAGAAAGTCAATTAGCTTTGAGGACACGAAAGGGCGCCAATCAGTGGCATAACTCAGCGCATTCAGCACTCGGATCCACTGCACCCGATGCCCATCTCAGTGACTATAGCCAACACCAACAACTGCAACAACAGCCACACCAACAACAGGGCGACCCACTGTCCGAATGGCAACCATCCAGTGCTACACTTAGTTGTCAAGTAAAAGATGTGTTTCCAGTGCCAGAAATGACAATATATCGGGTCAGTGATGACGACACTAAGACTCAAGTGCTCACTGAAATCGAGCAGAAGGTAGATAGGAATGCGAACGGGGCTTACAATGTGACCATTACTAGTGATATTAGAGATTATCAACTAATTGAGACCTATGGCAGTCATAAAAACAATTACGAATGCCTTCTGTTATTACCCGACGGAACCAAAACCAATTACCAAAGAAAGAAGAGAATCACTTATTTAACAGGTCTTTCACTCTTATATCAAAACTATTATTAACCAAATTCTATAATAGATATTATACTCAATAATTTATTTATTTTATTTCTATCTTTTCATTTGAAACACAATAATCCGTACCTTTACTTAAAGTTATTATTAGTTTTATATTTATTAGGATTTAATTTCTTTCACTTCAAATTATTTTAGTGTATTTTATTTATCCTTAAGTTTCCAAAAGTTAGTTCACGAATAAAAGAATAGAAAAAAAATTAATGAATTTATCACTGCTTTTATTAATACAGTATTAAACGATTAATTAGAATTCATTAGATTAACAATTAATTAATTATTAATTAATTTTTTAATATAATAAATCACTTAATTCCACAGTAGAAACCTATACTCTTTAGATTTAGAGCACACAGAAAAAGTTGTATTTCAGACAAAAAATAATATCTCTAATATAATATAATATGTATAGCAGGGGTAAGAAGGTTCGACTCTTATAGGAAATTGTATTGAGTTATAGAAATTCGTAAATTCTAGGGAATGGTAAACAAAATTACAATCCTTTTTGTAAAAACCGGTGTTTAGGTGCTATGAACCAGTTTTTCTTTCTAAATCTTTCTAAAAGACTGCGAGGGTAACTATATTTTCTTCAAAATCTAAAAGGGGATATTTTTAAAAATTTCAATTCTCTAATCCCCTTTCCTCAGCACTCCTGATATATAAATTTAGTATATATTATATACTCTGAATTTATAGACTCATCAGAATTTCTGTATAATCATTATCACCGAAGCATTAAGTCTTAATTAGACGTTAGTTTGAGTCAAAAAAAATATAAATCCAACACAAAAGGGTGTTCACTATATTAAGGAGAGAGTGAAATATCTAAAAATATAACCAAAATATATAAGAAAAACTAAAATTCGCTTCAATTCAAGAATAAAACGAAATAAGTTATAAGAAAAAAATTATATATGAAATTAAGTCATAGAGAGTGCGAGACAACCAGAAAAGTTGATTTTTGTCAGTTCAATGCAGAGAACTTTTTGGCGATACTTTTCCATTTCTTCAGATCCATTAAAACTTTTTGTTGTTGCTGTGATTCGGTCGGGATCTCAAACGATTGCACTTTTTTAAAACTGATGTTCACAACAGCTGCTGATAACAGAATAGGAGAAAATAATGTCTTTTAAAAGTTATATATATTTTATTCCTGAAGTTTACTCTTTTTCTTATATATAATCCAATTTTTAACTGCAGAACAAATGAAGAATTTCTTTGAAATCAATCTTTCATTTTTCTTCATCTTTTATGCTTTTAAATATAAATCATTATTAATAAATAATATTTATAATTTTTGTTCTCAATTCTTATCTCTTTTTTTTCTATTCCTAATACAGAATACGCTCTTTTGAATAATAGTTTTATAGCAACAAACGATTCAAAATTATTTTCTATTTTGTTCACAATTTCAATGCTTTTTGGATTAAAATATTCGTGAAATGTGTGAATGAATTAATAATATCTAATAACGATTTTATCATCACAACTAATATATTTCATCGCAAATGCAGTTCTTTTATGGATAAAAAAATAAGAGACAAAAAAGACTTGTTATTTATAATTCAACAAAGAGTTAATTCATAGTGTATTTCATATTAATAATGATATAACAAATTGATTGCTAACTACTAGTCGTCATTAAATAACATTAATTGAAGAGTCATTTGGCAAAAATAGCAAAAAGACAAATTACTGTATAGTTATATATGGATTGAACCAAAATTTATTAATACATCAAATGTGAAGCCAAAAGAGTAATTATAATGAGAGAGAAGAAGAAGAAGAAAAACTATTTAATAGAAAGATATTTCGATAAATTTTAGAAAAACAGTTAATATATTATATATAAAAATTTCTTTTTTTATTATAACAGGAAATTGAAAGATACCTAAATTTTTAAATGTTACTTCACTATACGTTACAACCTGGGCTACAAGAATGTTCCAATAAATAAATTAAACCTGAAAAAACTTATTAAACAGAAAATACAAAAATTTTATTTCCCTTAACATAAACAACAAAATAAAGATTAAAAATTGTAATTAAAAAACTCGACAGAAAATATTGTGTAAATATAATTAATTTATTTGATATAATTAATTAATTAAACCACACATAAAACAAAAGTCACACAAAAGTCACAACAGTTTTTTCTGTTTCACATAATATTCAGTTATAAATATATGATTTATAAAAAAGTGCTGAACTATTCATATGAGATAAGAGAGCGAACACAGAATATTCTGTGTCTGTGTTCTATGGTTTTTATAGTTAAGTACCGGTGATTTGGTTTAAGATCCGAATTTTAGATATAAAAGGACACCAAAAATAACAACAAGTAATAGAAGTCATAGAAAAGAAGAGGAAAACCAAACATTGATTCAACAGAAGAGTGAGAGATAACGAAGAGATAGAGAGAGAAAAAGAAGAGAAACATAATTATGCACTTTATTTATACGTCAAAATCACATTTTCCAACACTTACTCTACGTCTGTGTCTAATGGGTCTGAAGAAGAGAGTTCTAGTGCCAGTCCCGGGAGAAATTTGATCGCAAACTCTGTTTGAACTGAACTCTGTGTTTGAGAAAATTAAAAGTCAAATGACATGTAAAGAACACATAATTTTTGTAACTAAATCTAAGAAATATTTGAAAATAAAAAGTTATTAAACTCTGGAGAAAAAACATGACAAAAGTGTTCTTACATTTCATTCGTTTATTCTTTTCATTTAATGTGTTTCGACAGAAGAAGAGGAGAAGAAATAGTATTTAAAGTTGAAAAGAGTGAGAGAATCACATATCAAACAAGTGATGAAAATTTATTTGATGAGAGAAGAGGGAGAAAGAGAGGGCAGATATAAAGGAAAAGTACTTATTTTGATGATCTCTCACGTTAGTCGTGGCCAACAAATCCCTTCAACTCATCAATCGATCGATTCATTTGTTTTATCTAAACTTTTCTATACGTTATATAATTTTCTATACAATATATCAATAAATACAAGTCGTAGGAAGTTCTGTGAAAAATCTCGAAAATCTATTCGGAATCCCCTTATTATAGACAGAGGACTTGTTCTCTTTGCTCAGTCATCACTTCACGGGAAATTGTTTGACTCCTTGTCTCTTCACTACCAGTATTTAGGCTCTGATCTCTGCAAACTTTTACTTTACTTATAGTATTATATTTTTGGTACAATTCTTTGGTTAATGTTAGTCAACGGCTAAATACTGGCTCTAATTTTCCCACCGATGGTCTCTTTCCTTCTTCTTCTCTCAGTTCATCTCTATAGTCATGTTTATCACATTTCCTCTAACGAATCAATATATTTTTGTGTTGAGTCGAACATAAGTAAAAGTTGTATTAAATGTGAAAATAAGGTGTCATTTGTTTCTTACTATACTTATTATGAGATCCATTAGGTTTAGAAGTTATATGTTTTCCTTAAGAAGATAATTATATAATTAACTCCTAATCACTTAAGTAAGTATGGCCTCCCATAATGAATTCAGCAAGAATATAAGGGCAGATAAGGGAAAAGTAACTCGATAAAATTTGTTCTTTGATAAAGAGGATCTAATGATACTGGGCATACTGCAATATTTGCTGCTTTGTTAAATTTAATAGTTGAAATGGCCAAGTCTTCGGATATCAAGAGAATAAAAGTGAGTTTTTCGAAAATTTTGCCGAATATTAAGAGATGTATAGAGAGTAATAAAATTACTGTTGAATACACTTTCAATGAATCGGAAATGTTTTTGCAGAAACATATAATTAAATATTATTTAAGAATGTGAGAATACGCTATCCTATCCAAGTCATTGAATTTATTTTTATATTTTAGAGTCGGGGGTTCTCTCACTCTTTCTACACTTTTTATCAATCCTTTCCTGTGCTAATAGTGAGATGAGAGTGAAAAACATTAATGAAGTGATGGGCGATGTGTATGTCATCTGAAGAGCGGTGAAGAGCATAGAGTGAAATTGAAGACTAAAAAACTGTTATCTTCTGTTCTGACATAAAGGGATGTTCTTCTGGTTCGTACGACTAACTAATTCTTCTGGCATTCATTAGCCCTCACATCCAAATCCAAATGAGTTGATTCAATGCTTTTATTTAGTTGTCTTTTCTATTACACAACTCTATTCACTATTACTTTTGTGTATTCTTTTGCTACTATTTTCTTCACTTATTCACAAACGACACACACTTTTTCACATCGTTTCACATTTGGTTGTCTTTTACTCATTTACTCTTTTTTTCATTCATTCACTTTCACTATTGGTTTTCTGCACTAAATTATGGCCCAATGGATACGAACACCAAATTAGTGATGCATTGTATCAGTCGATAGAAAAACACAATTCTATGCTATCGTTTGAAGTGTTGGCACACAATAGAGATTCTCAAAGTGAAACTGTTGTCACACTTTTTAAACACTCGTCAATGAATGAAAACTTAAATCAACTTTTTCTCTTAAAAAACTATTCGTTCAAAATCATTAACTCTATTCTATTTCCTGTTCTCATCGTCTGATATAATAAATGTATGGAAAAAGTGTGTCAAATGAATTGCACTAAAAATGAATGTTAAAAATTGGAAAGAAATCGATTCGAAATCGAAGAAATTGTTTTATAAAATACTGAATTAATATATTTTTATTGAATTTATAAAATAATTGATTTCAATATAAAAAAATCAGACAAATATTTTGCTTAGCATTAAAATGAAAACCTTTTTATTCAATGATTAAAATACCATAGGATTTCGAATTCTTTTGATAAAACAATTATATAAACCAAACATTTGGTAACTTATGTTAAAAACATTATGTCTTTTCATAATCGCATTATTATATGAACGCAAATAAAATAATAAATCTTATAATTAGATTAGGTTTTGGAAGAAAGAATTGTGTCAATAAATGCAAACATGAAATCAATGTAATTATATTTAAAGGAACAGATTCTGTACTTCACTATAATGTAGTGCAGAATATATGCAATAAAACACATAAAACAAAAACAATAATGGATTCAATAAAAATGAAATAATAATACGAGAAATGACATATTCAAGGAATATATACTACAATAATCCAAATATAAGACTAATTCATTTAGCCATTACTAATTACAAAGGATTTGCTAAAAGAGTCCAGCCTGGAATATCCCCCCCCCTGAAATTTTTACCGGATGCCCCTATGAGATCTCCACGAGGTACCCTTCCCCTAGGCAAAATTTTAGGAAACGGCGCCGATATATTCTGTTATTTAATAAACTTTTGTATTATTACTTATATTAAAATCTGTATGAATTCTATATATTGTTCTATAGTTTAAATTACCAATCCAAATGCTTTTACATTAATTTTGATATGGTAAAATTTTTTTAGTTTTTCTAAATGCTTTGTTTTATTGTTTTAATGATATAAAAAGAATATGCATTTTAAAACAAGACTATAAAATGAATTTTTAATATTTCTTTTTGAAAAACATATAGTCTTTTATATTTATGGAGTCGTTCATAAACCTGAATCACATCAAACATCAAATTCAATTGCCAATAAATTACACATGGTAAAAATGATCAAATGGTCAGAAATGGTTCTGCCGGTAAAGATCAATAATTGGACATGATGAAATGTTGTTAATGTTTGCAATAAATAACTAATGGTTCAAAATTTCATTATTCCTCAAAAACGTAATTTTTTGTGTCCGATTATTGTTCTTCACAAGCAGAACCATTTCTGACCATTTGACGAATTTTACCATAGATAGTTTATTGGTAATTGAACTTAACGTGATTATTCAAAATTTTAATCCACATCTAAATTTATTTTTGATTTAATATATGTGTTCTTTTAAAACCATTTGATGACTTTATCTTTTATGTTTAAAAGAAACTTCTTTCAAATTACTACGTGCTTCAGTATAATAGTAATATATAATACCTGTACAGTTAAACATATTGCAAAAACATATTCATATGAATTAGTTTATTAAGAAAGTTTAAAAATTACTGATTGAATGTTTAACTGTATATTACTATTATACTGAAGCACGTAGTAATCTGAAAGAAGTTTTTTTAAAGATGAAAGATAAAGTCATCAAATGGTTTTAAAAGAACACATATACATAAAATGACATATTTTTAAAATATTCTCTTTATTTCTTTTATTAATTACAAAAATAATTATTCTTTTTCATCGATTAAATTACATTTTATTTTATTAACTGTACAAACAAATTGCTCACAATATTGTAAAATGATATTTATGTTTTTGTTTTGCTATAAAAATTCATTTGCTATAAGGAACAGGATTAAGCAAGCTGAATATACACATTCATTACGAAATGCATTTTGAAGATTGAAAACAACACTCATAGGAAAACATCAGATTAAACGAAATCATCAAAAATAACTTCTTTTCTCAACCAAAACCGTTTTCATCCATTTGTTTGTCTCTGAGCTAAACAACAAAAATATAAGAACACAAAAAGCAAAGAAAAAATAGAAGAAATAAAAATAAGTTAAATGTTTTACATTTTAAAAAACAAAAAATAAACATAACTTTTAAAGAAATTAAAGTTAATCGTAAAGAAAAACAAAAGAACTAATATTCTGTACTATATGTATAAAAGTATATAAACCTAATGGTTAAATGTTATATAAAAATAAGTTAAAAACCATTTCTAAATACAATAAAAATAATAATAATAAGAGTAGAGTAAAAGTTATTTACTTTCGGAAGACAAGAGTTCTTCCGTATTGAAAGCCATTAATGGATAACTGCAGTAGAGTTAAGAGCAGAACAACAGAATATTCTCTATTAAATTGATGGCTTCACTAAATGACAATAATTTCCAATGGATTTCCTGCCAAATGAAAAAAAATATACTAAATATCAATACGTTTTTTTTCAAAATTGAGTAACAAAAAGAAATTGTGAAATCATGTGAACAAAGTTTAGCCGCAATATTGAGAGACAACAGAATACATGAGTGCGTAATATAGTATCCAAATGTCTGTCAGTGAGAACTGAAAGCCTTAAACATTGAACCCCAGAAAAACAGTTATTCTATTACTATAGTAGATCTCAATCTATAGATTTGTATTATGGCTTACGATAGTATAGATAAAGAGCGCACAGAATTAAGTATCCTTTGGGACAATAGTGTTATATAACGACAGCGCGTTTGGTAACAGCGGTGCAAAAAAATTCATCGCCAGAAAACTCCTACTCTATAGCCAGTCATTGCTTACGTACCGCTCGTTTCCCGCCGTTAAGGCATTAATAATAAATAAATCTCTGGACTGAGTGCGAGAATCATCTATAAGAGAGTGGAACAGAATCGATGAGTAATACAAATACTAATACTTACACTATCTCTGTGGCGCTTATGGTTAATAGTAATTTAGTTGTACTGTATTTGTGGATATTATATGCTTTTTTGGGGAATTATTTTTAGAATTACTTACTATTGATATATTATACACTATAAGAGCCGTTATTTCAATGAATCGTTTTTTCGGTAGAATTTTTTTCTATTTCTGATTTATACCAGACCTCTATTGATGTTCCGCTGATGTGATGATAAGTGTGCGAAACACATATCGCATACTTAAAACATACGATTAAATTAAAATTGTTCTTTCCATCGATTCTATGTACTGTATGTGAGGGTTAGTTATATAACTGCTGTACAGCCCATACGTACTCTTGTATGTAGTGCTTTATTATTCTAATTTATCGAACCGCCTGTCTGTGCAATAATCTGCACCTGAGTTCAGCACATTTTGATTGTCTGATCAGATTTATAGTTCAATTTTAGGATTTAATGTTTAAATCACTATAACTATTGAATTTCAATTCTGTTTCACGACTACTACTAATTTAAATATATATTATATGATTGCAGACAAAGTAAAGTTTTTCCATTGCATTGCAAATGTCAGTTGAATTTAGGATAAGAAGAAAGTATAAGTACTTTTGACTATCAGTTAGAAAATATGGCACAGAATTAAAAGTTTAAATATTTATTAAAATTACTTTTATCTACAGTTACTTCAAAATTATGTTATTTCTAGTCTTTTCTAATTACAAAACTAAATAATAAATAAATAGAATGAATAAATAAATAAATAAATAATTTTTTCCCTAAACTCAAAGGGATTTTCATAAAACTAAAAGTTCTGGAAAAACAAAATTAATATAAATAATATAGAAAATTGTTGTTTTGCAAAGAAAAAAGTAATTTTGTATATAATTAATGAGATGTTTAATACATTGTATATATTATTTGTGTATTTAATATTTAAACAATTCTTTAGTATAAAAGTTTAATTAATGAAATTATTTTCTCATTTGAATGAAAGCATTTCTAAAAATATTTCAATAATAATAATCTGCTGTTAATGCTTAAGCCCTTATGTTCTGTTGAAACAATACAATCAATCATTAGTATTAGAAAATAAGTGTTAAGTAAATAAACTTTTTTAAAAACCTAAGTGTTATTTCACTAATTGAATCGGTATTAAAGGCTTTGCGAATAACAAATATATGACAGGAGTGTCGGCCAAACATCTGTTCAACTATTCAGTTGAACTACACATACGTACAGTATTTACTACTAATTCTTATGAATATTTTATGTATTTTATCTATCGATTCATTGATTCTTTACTTTACAGCTAACACTAATTTTCTCATATAATTGAATAAATAATTTAATATAAAAAGTATATTAAAAAGATATATAATATAGAGAAATAATAATTATTTTCATATATGAAATATAAGTTATAACAGAGCTTTTCTCGAGATGACAACTATATAGCAAACGAAGGTTTACTGAAAGACATGTCGATTTATGGGATAATAATTTTACACATTTAGAATTCCTGAAAAATAATATAAAACAATATAATTCACATATTAATAATTTTAAGAATAAATTCTGTCATAAACTTTACAAGATTAAACTAAAATTCCATAAATAGAATAAGAAAATATTTATAATTACGAATTAGTGAAGCTGTAATGCATGATATAATGAAACTAAATATAGCTTATTATTCTTATCAAATCTCTTAATAATTTTTACTAATTCTTATTGATTTTAAATGTATAAAATTATTATAATATAAATCGATATGTCTTTCAGTAAGCCTTCGTTTACTATATAGTAGTCATATCGAGAAAAGCTCTGAGTTATACAGTAATATGATATATCAGACCATCTCTTGAGATACCTAAAATGCGGTTTTCCAGAAAAATACGTCGTAAATATTACGTGAATAGTAACATAAGATTATATTAAATTTCAATAATAGAATAACAAAACATGTATCATTATGTATCATAAAAGCTGTAATGAAAAATATCACTAATCCAGTGAGATTCCAAAGCCAATGGCAATACAAATCATCTATGAGTCAAAGCTTAAAAAAACTTCTATTCCACTGACTTTTCAGGAGTAGGGATATACTGTCTGTGATATACTAATATCTTTATAAAAATTAATTTATAGATTTTTTATTCTTTATGAACTCAAATTATAATTTTGTGATCTAAATAATCAATACAGTTATCCATTTAATTAGAACAAGAGGGATAACTTTGACAAATAAAAAAAGGGTTAATCGTATCAAAACTTCAAAAGACTGTTTCGATCTAATACATGTCATGTGTTTAACATGAAAGCATCATGCTAAATCCATAATCACGAACCTCAATACTGATTCAATAGTTGAATGAATGAATTTAACACAAGACTGAAATCCTTTAATTTCAAAGTTTGGGCTCAACTTCAGACTTATATTCTGACCAATCGTTAAATTAAAAACTTATTTTTAAGTCTCTTTGAAGATATAAATCTATATTAAAGAAGCCTTAAAATAGCACTATTTAATTAGTATTAGACACCGGTATTATAACAGAGAGACAGAGACAAACATAGAGAGACCGATGTTTACTTCGCGGATAGAAATTAATTAAAATCCAAACCTAAAAACCTTTTGCTGATATAATAAGAATCGGCACTAATTGAAAGCTAAAGGTTTAACTTCTAGAGGGACTCTGTTTTTGTCGAGTCTCACATGTCGTCTCTTGTCTTCTATTAAATATAAATTGATTATAAATGTCAGAAACAAAATAAAATTTGAATACATAGAGAGTTACAGTTTTACGGTTATTAGTTGTGAAGTAACAGCACTTTTAATCAATCCTTCCCTTAGATAAGAGTTTCGAAATTCAATTTATTATTTAAACAACTCTTTAGAGTTAAATATAGATTCAAATCAAATGAGAGATTCCTATAAAATTAAAACTATTTCCAAATGAATTAATTTTTGTTTCATAATATACGGGAATATAAAAATAATTTAATTAAATATAACTTTAAAAATAAAAAATCTTTTCAGAATTTTTTTCAAGGATTAAGAATTTGTTTGGAAAATAGTTTTCTATGCTTTTTGTTTCGAGAGATTAAAAGAATATATTCTGTTTTAATTAATTCTACAGTATTTGTGTAATATATTACTGAATACATTTGTAAAACAAACCCCTTTTTTGTTGAAGTAATTAAAAAGAGATATTCGAGTATTTGAGTTATGTTTCGGAAAAGTTTCCCAGAATTAGTTATAATAATTAAAAAGAGTGTTTCACAACATAAAAGAGTGGTTTTGTTTGTGTATATGATTTGGCAAACCATCTAATGTTATACTACTTGTGGTAAATGTAAGTTCAGTTCATTCTTTTACAACAGGTCTGGAACACAGAATACAAAAGGAAAGAGAAGTTATTTAAAAATAGATTTGACATGAGATGAATGTTGAATATGATTGATGGCATCAATACTACCGAATATTCTTTTCTTGCCTAACAATAAGTATTAAATGCCATTAGACTCACATTTATTATTATATGAATACTCGATGTCTGTCTCGGTATGTATTGATGGCACTCGTCGTCAACTTAATAGAGCTGTCTTTATGTCTATATCTTATTGTCTTTTTATGAAATATTTATGTCATATCTTTATATTAAATATATGTCCCGTTTTATTGAACATTAAAATATATAATTATAATAATCTTCAATAGACTTATTAAAATTGCATAAAAAATATAAATCAACTTATAATTTGGTATTTGTTTTGAATTCTAAGATAAAATTAGATATAATAAGAATAATAAATTAATATTCTTTTAATTTTGAATCAATAGCTATTATTGTTTTATTACTATTATACAGTCGTGGATCATTTTAAATTGGACACCATCTACTATCTGTTATCACTTATCCATATATTGTTAATCAATGATTATTCTCAATATTCTCAATAATTTTCAATGCAGTATTTAAGGATTAGTCTTCTTGTCGGATTAATTCAATTCAAACTTTTTTAAGATATTCCGGGTATTCCTAGAAAAACATTATTGATTAACAATATATGGATGAGTGATAACAGGTAGTAGATGGTGTCCAATTTAAAATGATCCACCACTGTTTATTGTGAAAAAATATTTTAATATAATTGCTATTACAGTGCTTTCTCGATTCTGTTAACCATTGATTCTGTTAACTAATGGATTCTCTTAAACTATACGCTAAACCGTAAACCATTTCTATAGGTTGTAATACTAAAATTGATCGATTCTATGAACTATTGATTCTATGAACTAATTGATTTTGTTAACCAATATTCAAAACCAAAACTAGGGATTTGTGAATAAAATATACCGGATTCTATGAACTTTTGGATAAACTGTAAATTTGTAAAAACACTTTATTTTGAATTTTAGTTTATAATTAGGATTGTGACATTCAAGTGCTGGCGCATAGGTTAAAATTGAGCTAATTGTACAAATGTTTTAGTGAATATTATGGGTTTGATTTATATAATGTGTGAAGTCAGGGATGTCGAAGGAGTATTTCGAGATCACTACTTTCTAGGCAAAATATCGATAAAATAAACAATTAGGAGTATTAAATAAGGTAATAAAATTTTGGAAATTTTTGCTCACCAATTTTTGAGACAGCTCTCATTTTTAATTAAATCTAATGAGTTTTCGATACCTCCAACTAAATTTTGTCCTCTATTTGTAGTGAAAAGTACCCCATATTGATTAATTTAGCCATATCCCGCCTATAAAGTGGTCATCTGGCATAGGTGACCATACCCCATTCGACATCCTTGGTGTAAAGTATTGGTCCAAACCGGATCGGTCCGTATTTTCCATTCAAAAAAATCTGATTTGCTAGGGTCGAACCTATAGCTCTGAAATGTCGCATCAGACAGGATTTAAAATACTGGAACGAATTTGACCCGAAAATCATATATGTAAATGTTTGCGCGGTATTTTAATAAATAAGTTAAAAATTTGAAATAAAGTATTAGAAAGTATTCCATTTCACTATCATTAAGCTATAATGATATTTCTGATAGATCTAATTTAAATTAAAATATGGACAAAATATTGTTTATTATTTCTAATTATGATATTTGTTAGCCAAAAATTTCGGATTGGACCGGGCACAATAAGTAATTTTATTTTTTTACAAATTAAATTTAAAATGCAATTTTTGAATTAATTGATATTTAGCAGGCGTGGGAAAGAAGGGAATCTCAGGGGGTATTTTATTTTTGCGAAGCCAGTATTCCAGTCTATGACAGTCATATTTGCCAAATTTTGGACATGGGGTCCATGGGAGGGTATTGCACAATCATCAAATTTTTACAGAATTTATTTTATAATGACGTAATTTAACAGAATTTCGACTATTTCTGCAAGAATTTAACAGAATTTGACAATTTAAGAAAATTATGACTTCTTTAAGAATTTAACAGAAGTTGACAAAATTTAGCAAAAATTTGAGAAAATCTGCAGTTTTCCAGAACTTCACAGAATATTCTTTAAAAACGACGCAGTTTTCTCGAAATTGCTAAGGGGTAAGGGGTGATCTCGCGAGGAATATCCAGCCAAAATCACAGAGGGATATTCCGGGCTGGACCCTCCATTCATCATCTCTGATATTCATTCATATTTTTTAAAAAAGTAAACATGTATAGCCAAATTGATTCTATGAACTAATCGATTCTGTTAACTAAATATCTCAAACCAAACGTGGTAACAGAATCGAGAAAGCACTGTAATATAAAAATCATGGTTTAAGGAAAATTATACAGTAGTATAAATCAGAATTTAAATTATATTTTGCATAAAATCCATGTTTTTCTGCTTTTAAAATTTTTTCCTCGACAGTGTTTTACGTC
This sequence comes from Liacarus xylariae, assembly GCA_034693365.1. NCBI lineage: Eukaryota > Metazoa > Arthropoda > Arachnida > Sarcoptiformes > Liacaridae > Liacarus > Liacarus xylariae. Next base: position 1,011 of record JAQFXN010000250.1, on the reverse strand, counting down.
CACGTTGCTTTAGATGCTTATGTCCACTAGAAGACCATGTTGCTTTATATAAAAATGAGCCCAAATAGTAAAAGACCTGGCCTAGTAAGCAAGATGTAATCATTAATGCTATTCTAAATGGCCAATTTAGCATATCTACAACAGGATAAATCCAATCATTGTGGATCACTCCTGAATAAAGTACAATCAGAGCATACATAAGACATCCAGTGGACAGTATAGTGGGTCCATATTGTTGTTCATTATGTTTGTGATCGATTAAATAGTTTTCAATCAGAACTAATGGCAAACAAATTGTATGCGTCGCGTGATTTACCCATTCGGGTATTAATTTTTCCGCCAAAGTAGGAAACATAGATTCACTGTCATAAGCATATAAGCCCCAAAAGACCAAGGTGACAAATAATGCACCAGGAATTGCTAGTGAATTGAATATAGTGTCTCGAAGGCGGATAATAGTTCGATAGCGCTTGAGATCGCATATTAAAGCAAATATAAATGTTATAAATTGCACCCAGACGTTAAGGTTGGTCAAATATTTCAAGCGAGTCCAGTACGATAAGTTATCATGATGATTTAATTTATTAGTGTATAGCCAACATAGCGAATAACCATATATGATAACAACCAACATGTGTAATAAAATCAGTCCAATATTTCTGTTTGCACTCATATTTGAGAATCTTCTTAATTAATTTAATTTATTTTATAAAATTTACTTGATCAAATGCTAATTTTAGATAAACTAATTTACGTGAGCAAAATCATATTCTACTAAGCATTCTTGGTTTTCATAGCATTTATCGCAAATTATTATTGTATTAAATGCAATAGATAAATTACAACTATTAAAAGTCAACTATTTTCTATTGCATATTTCCCTAAAAGTTAATTGACTTGCTAAAATAGAAATTACTTTATTTTGTTATTAAATAAACTATTGTATTCAATTTAACCTTGCTCTTTTCTACTTTTTTCCTTAATATATAATAGACTTAATTTATAAAGTAT